>UXGC01001786.1:0-17191 GCA_900480045.1 Eurytoma adleriae | reverse complement strand
TACATGTAAAATGATAAAATGTGATTCAAAATTTCGCGCCAAATTTCCGTCACAATACGTCACAATTTGTAAGCCAAACAAATTTCAATTTTCCGCGTCAAACTGACCAATCACAATCAACAGAGGCTTCACTTTTCATTCTCTTTTTTAGTAAGGATTATTAGAGTTTTATTTCCAACTGTACAAACGGTCTGATCAAACCAGGCGTTGACTACTGGTTTAAATATATGGTTCACATTTTGTACACAAAAATGTTCCGAGATATTTAATCCGTTTAAACGAACTACATTTAATCACATCCAAACAGTTTCTAATTATAAATTAAATATTAATATTTTACGACCATCAGACTACGTAAACATGAAATTCATTTCTTTAACAAAGCAAATACAAGAAACTCCAAGTTTATATTACCAAGCGAAACCCGAGACTTTAACAAATTCACCGCAGAAACTTTGAAAACCATCGCCACTCCCTGTCTCGGCCTTTTCGCGCGAACTCGAAAGTCGTAACTTCACCTCGGGCGCTCAAAAGAAACGAACCAGGCTTCATCCTCCGCTCCTAGCGAAAGATTCTCCAAGAGCCGTTCGAGGAGCGCTTGATTAACGAGCGATCGTTCACGGTTCTTTCGGTGTACACTCCTCGCGGCGACAATTTCCCGTGCACACAAAACGCGTTGATTAATCGCCGCGGGATTCCACCGCCGCTCCTCTGAAATGAGTTAAAGAGAGAAATCGAGAAGTGTATCGAGGCGGGCAATTAGTGCACCCGTCAGATATTAATCACTCGTAAGCGGCGCAAGGTCATCGCTGATTTTTTTTCTCACTCGACTCGAGAGGTGCTCTTTTTTTTCTAATGCAATTTAGAGATAGTGAAACATTGATGAAGATGTACATTTCTCAAGGGAAGTGGCTTGGGGTAGAAAGATTAAATACAGAAACGGAATTTTTAATGTCACGGTTATTGGAGCGGAACTGATAAGGGTGAGGACGGAATATGTGTTATGAGAAGTACTTTTGAACTAAACATCTAGGGTAATCAAACTTTTAATGCAGTAATATAAACTTTCATCTTATTTATACCCATATTAAAAATAGATTTTATTAAGTTATGAATAGAATGATTCGGACTTCAGATCAGATATTCTTTATGTCATTGCAGTGAGATTTTGTTTTGCCTCGAAAATATAAAAAATAAAAGTACGCTATATTCCATAACAAATACTAATTTAATTACAGATATGATATTGAAACTAAATGTGCAATGTGGAATTGAACCGTGTATTCAAGCTCCAAAAACTGACTTTTATCATCACCTAACTAATATTTCATCAGTCACTGAGCTTCCAACTCAATATATAACTTGACGACTACGGAAACGAGGCTTTCGACGCTCCTAGTCTATCAAGGCAGGCGAATCCCTCGAGGTCGCAGTAGTATATTTTTTTACTTTATTTCTTCAGCAGATCAGCAAATGCCATAACAACTTATCAACAAAAGCAGAGAATTCAATTCCAACGATAAAACAATAAATCAGCTTTAATTACTTCTTTATTACTCACACCACCCCTAATCTATCAACACCATTTAAAAAAAAAAGAGAAAAAAAACAGTCGCACCATCGTAATTAAATCAACAACGTCACGCAAATTAAAACACATCACATCGAACGCTCGACACTCCTGATCGCGTTTTCTCTCGCGAGGCTTGTTGCGCACTCTCGCGTGAAAATGAGCTCGCGTGCCGCGGCCAGTTTAGCGCCACGAAAAGCAGTTGCTGCCCTCGCCTCCTGCGGACACGTAAACATTTCTTTTTAATACAGTCTCGTGTAATAGAGTGGAAAACTACTGGATTCACGGGAGAACCGAACCAATGTAGACTCCAACTAGCTAGATTTGTCACTTGAGCTGGTTCCATCGTCTCGGATGCTGACATAATTGTATGGAACTGTTTTTATATAACAAATTTTGGTTTTGTCTAATGGTTCAAATAATTATAGAAGTTAACTATCAAATTAACCGGGGAAAAATTATCGAAAATCATATTTTAAAATGGGATTTGCTTACGTAAATTTCGTGAAAAAAAGACATACAATTTCATTAGAAGCGGCGAACTTAGCGCTCGCTAAACAGCCACACATAGTCAGTTTTTCCTTTCTATCTGGTTCAATAAACAATATGAGTAACACGAATGCAAATGACTTTCTTTCTTAGATTTTGTTACCATCGCGACGTTGTGAGTAATTTTCTAACATTAATTCAAGGGAAGTTATTTATTTTTTGATACAATTAAAGTAGTTGCAAATTTATATTGTTAGCTATAAAATTTGAAAAACTTGTTAAAATATCCCTATAAGAATGAATTTTTTCTCCTTTCTTTTCTTTCACGTTTAAAGAGCAGATATCCAAGAAACGAGTTCCGTTCGACTATGTTAGTTTACTCGCACCTGCAGGTGATGATCGCCCGGCCATTTGTCGCTGTAATTGGCGACTTTTGCTAGAAGCGCGATTCAGCTCATTAAGGAGTTTTTAACGGTAGCGTGCGTCATAACTGGATTTCAAAAGTTTGCCCGAGCGAAATTCTAGATGTGAAAAAAGTAAATATCGCGTTACTGCAGTGGCGGTTAAGTTATTAGAAATTTAACTGCAGGAAGTTAACGAACTTTTTATTCTGGAAAATTTTTAACTGCATTAAAAAAGTTTCGGTTTGCGAAACCGTGGCCGCTTATAAAAGATGAATCGGATCGAGAGTAAATAATTTAATCGCATATAAAAGTTGCTACTTTTCACTTAGAAACAAAGTTACTCGAAACTATCATTCAAATAACTTTTTTTTTAATTGCGAAAACCCCAGGAGCTCGCTTACAGTGGGCAAGATTGAAAAGTTCCTATTCGGTATTTAGAATGAAATTAAAAAGCATTTAAACAAAAAATATAGAAGTTATAAGAACAAAAAAGGGTAGGGCATCCGTCATCCCCGGATTTTTAAGTCCGTATTCTAATAGTTAATTCCGACTCCTTTCCACGTCGTTATCGGGAAAGCAGAATTCCCGGCCAACGTCCACATCTGCTCGCAGAGGAAAAGAAAATAATCGCCCCGCGGGAGTAAGGAAAATATGGCCGAGTCGTGCGAAGGGATGGAGGGTGGGGGAGACTCGAACTCGAGACGGATTAGTTTGAGGGGTGGCCGAAGCGAGGGGCGGAAGAATAACGTCGAAGGATGGCTGGTCGGGGCTCCGGAAAAGATCGATATAGCTACAGGTGTCCGAAAGTATCGGCCGTCGCCGAGCTTCGCGCGAAATTCCGTAGTGAGAAAAAAAAGCGTTGCGCTTCCATTGGACGCGCGAGATATTTTTACGCGACCTTTTTTCCTTGAGTCCCGTAGCCCTCGGTCAACTTTTTTTTTGCCGACTCGAATGGAGTTGTTTACGTTTTTTCCCCGGGCTTTCAGTAAATTTTCATATTTCGAGTTTGCCGTTGGCTCAAATGAATTTTCGATGAGCGAGTAAAGTTTTCTTTCGATGTTTATTTTAGAGTTACAAACAAAAATTTAACATTTGCTTCTAGAGTTATTTTTAACGGATATGATTGCGTATTTATGTGTTACTGTCTGAAAGTTCAATTAATGGCGCACATTTTTTGCTTCTTTATACTAAATAAGCATTCAATTGTGTCATACTTGACAAATAGTATAAAAAATAATTCGTCTATTATCAGTAGATTTTAAATTGATGACTTTTAAAAAACCAATCTTTACCTAATGTAAAATATTTTTTCGTGAACTATTGAAAAAAAAGGAATTTTTAATAAACTGGCTGACCAAATGCGACAATATCTACTTGAAAATTTACTACAACGACCTCGTTAAAATTTCATCAAGGTTATTTTCCAAACGTATTACTCTTAGTAATTTTTCATTCTTTAAATGTTCGATTAAATGTGAAACTTATGAAAGGTATATCGTTTTCCAATAAAAGCTATTAAAAATTATATTTCAATTTTCAAGATTATTTTTCTGAAACACTCAATAAATATAAAAAGAATTATTAAAACATGAATTTATTGAATTTTTAAAAAACTATTTTGTGCATACATTTTTATTAAATTAAATGGTGTACAAGACTAGAAATTGTTATTCCAACACACCAACAAACATTTAATTACTTATGTTAAAAACTCTACTTATTTAACAATTTGCTAATTCTTTTAATCCATATTTTATTCTGCGTTGAATCAAACACGTTTAAATTATTTAAATACAAACATACACGTATTTCACTGTCACTAGTTTTAAACTAGTACCCACTACCTGCACTTTCTATTCGAGTCCAGATTAAAATCGCATTTTCGTGCCCCGGACGTCGAATGCATAAGTCTCGCCGGTGGAATATTTATGTGCCAGGAGGACGATGAAAAAAAGGGGGAGAGGTGGCCCCGGACACAGGGCGCGAGCTACTGGCCCCGAAATCCGCGATGTATGGCAGGAGCCGAAATGCAAACCGCGAAGCTCGATGTACCCCGCGTAGAAAATGCAGATCGCGTGACGGTCTCGAGTTTCGCGCAGGGGTGCCTGCACGTGCACAACAACCGGGCATTAATTCACTTTCGAATCGACGCGAAAATTTATGTCGCTATAAAGCTCAAAGTGCGACCGTGCTGCTCGCCTAAAAATACGTCGAGGCGCTAAAAATACGGGGGCGCCCTTTAATTTTGTAAGATTGAAGTTGCTTTTGGATTTTAAGTGTTAGGGCAACGTACCTGCGGTTTAACTTTGTAAAATAAGGCCTATTTTTAATCTTTTTCAAGATATTTTTAGTTTTCCCTTATAAATACCTGCTCTGTGTTTATAAAAACTAATTGTGTTCCTTAATAAAAAAGAGAATGATGAAAAGTGAAGCCTCTATTGATTGTGATTGGTCAGTTTGACGCAGAGATTCGAAATTTGATTGGCTTACAAATTGTGACGTATTGTGACGAAAATTTGGCACAAAATTTTGAATCACATTTTATCATTTTACATGTTCCGCGCGCATTTAGATCCTTACTAAAAAAGAGAATTATGAAAAGTGAAGCCTCTATTGATTGTGATTGGTCAAATTGACGCGGAGATTCGAAACTTGATTGGCTTACAAATTGTGACGTATTGTGACGGAAAGTTTCATTTTAATGTACAAATAAAAGTTACTTTAACCACTGCTTTTGTATTTATGCAACGTAATATCAATAGTGGAATTGATTTACAAAGTTTTAAATACTTGCAACAGCTCGAATAGAAAATTAATGATCTGCGAATTTACGTGCAAAACGATCAATTGCGAGAATGACCGAAAACTTTGATTTAATTATATTAAGAGTAGTTCTCGTTTGAAAATTATAGCAAACGAGGTGCATTTATAACGACAAAACCAAGTAGAAGCGAAAATCAAATGAGTCAAAGTCGTATTTGCAGAGACTTCATGGTTGGTATGTACAAAGCAGGTTAGCCCTCTCCTGAAATTCCATTACATCAAACGGAATACTTCGGCAAAGCTTCGAAACGAACCATTTATTTTACAAAATTCACAATAATAGGGTTAGCATTACCTGCGCAATTGGAAACGGATTGCAATCGATTGGATGATTGGACAACCACAAGTCGAAAGATTGTCAAGTTTGACATGAACCATTTACGCATAGTGATGGGCCAATTTTATTATCTATTTCATTCAGCTCTATACAGTAAGTTACTTTATTTTTATTTTATTTTTCTTTGGAGTCGTTGAGATAAGAATTTATTGTATTTGAAAAAATTTATTATAAATTAACAGATAAATGCAAATTCCTTACACCATTACATGTACTACAAAATGTCAAAACAAAATTGCGAATCTGTTGGGGAAATGTAGAATTCGTTATTAAAGTATGTATACATGAAAAATCACATACTAAACTAGTACCATTACTACATGAATGTATTTTGATAATACTATTAAAGTTAGTTTGCAAACTATAATCCCGCACATAATACGCAGAAAAAGTTATGCTGTCATTTGAACTAAAACCAGCTATAGTATATTCATCGGACAATTCTGAATATAAGTTCTTATACTAAATCCAAGAGGTAACTATAAAATTACTAACTTTTTCAGTGTACTTCGTGCGGGATCATTTGTTCGCATTCTCCAGAATTAATATCGCAATTCTATTTTAAATGGCAAATTTTTTTAGTCACATAATGGTTCAAATAAATTTGTATTTATCTTTCAGGAAAAATTGGAATCTTACGAGATAACGTAAATTCTCCTTTATCTTTTTTCAAAGAAAAATAATTTTTGTAAAAATAATCTAAATTGTTCAAGGCAGGAAGGGGGAAAGCACATTGAAACCGTGAAAAAATTGCCGTAAGCTTTGGATAAATTACAGTTTCTATAGTAAAAATTTGCCACAATTATGATGATGTTCATTTTTCAAGACTATCCCCCAATTATAATTTGCAGAAAATTTTCTTACGATATTTTGTTAGTAGTTTTCAACTACAGACATTCTAGAATGTTAACTTACGCAACTTACAAATGTAATAAAAGAATTCAAACTTACATGATAACGATTAATATGGTGCTAGTTAATAGAAGTTCTCATCTGATTTATAATCTGAAAATACCTGTAAAAAATAAAATACATAAATAATAAGAATTAAGTTTCGGTGATGATAAATTATTTAAATATTAATTTATTAGGGGTATCACAAACATACTATATAAGATTGAAGTAAGGAAAAATCAATAAAGTTAGTAAAAGTTAAACAATTCTAGTTGTTTTTTTGGTGACTTCGTGAAAAATTTTTATTAAATAAGAAATCATAATGATGACAGTTCGCTTTATTACGATGACATGAATAACTGAAAAATAAGAAAACGACCGTTAACAACGTGTTGTTACCATTCTTAAAAACACATCCAAGTCATTCCAATCCTCATTCAGAACGCGTATCGCCAAAAGAAAGAGCTTCCCTCAACCAATCCCCTAACACTAAAATATCAACATCATAATTTCCTTCTAAAATAAACGTCCCCCACTCGGGCAAGCGAGGTGCTAATAAAACGCGAGAGCCATCTCAGCCCGCAAAGTATCAATTTCCTCGAAAGCAAATCGCGCCGGCGGCCCCGGTCCTCCCTCGAAAACAATCCCGCCGGAACTATCAACCGCCGCCGACGCCATGCCCTCTCCCCCTCGGCAGACGAAAAAAATTACGAAGGACGTAAGCCCGTGGCGATAAACAAAAATAACGCGGCGCGCGGGTCCCTCCCCCGAAATTCACGCCGGCGCGATCCGCATTTCAAACGACTCCAATGAAAAAAAGAAAAGAGTGAAGAAGCGAATGAGGCAGACAAAGAGGAGTGACTCGATGCGCATGCGCCGTGAAGTCGGGAAGCGTCTGCCAGGCTATATAGCCAGCGCCCCTTCGCCGACGGCCGAAAGTAGGTCGCCGGGTGACCCTACTGTCGCGCTGACCCACGTACACGCGCTTTCTTTTCCTCGAGCCGTGACAACAGTAATTTCTCGTGGTGGGGGAGAGACCGGCTAAAAAGTCAGCCGAATGAAATATCGCGGCTCGGGAGTGCGTGCGAAGCGCCGGGGGGCAGACAATGGTCGGACGGAGTGGGGTGGGGATGGAGGGGATGTGATGAAATAAGACGTGAAGGGCTTCCTCGGCCTCGGAACCACCTGCAACGCCTTGGAGATTGTTTTCCCTTTTTTTCCCCTCTTTGCACCGACGAGGCGCCTGGTATTATGATGTTTAAATTGAATTTTTGATGCGGTCGAAGAATTTTATGCGGGATGGATTATTACAGGGACGCCGTCGAGGCGAGCCGTTTTAATCGTCCTTAATGGTGATGTAGATGTTTGTAATTTGCACGGTACGAATTTTACAATAACGTATTACGATGTATTAATTAACCCATTAAAATGAATTATTCAATGACACTCATTTATTCAGGTTTGTAAACATTTATAAATTGAAATGGTGTCCTCGAATAATCAGCGGAGATCATTGCTGATATTTATTAATAATCATTTAATTCGATATAAAACATTTGTTATTTGGAAAATGTGCAGTTTCATTTACAAAAACAATTTTTGTTTAAATTTATATAAAATATAATCATTTTGTGTTGGTGTGCAAAACAGATTATGAAACTCATGTTTAGAAATCTACCATTATACAAGAATCTCTGATTTGAATTTAAGTCATTCTATTCATGATTTTTTGTTTATACGCCACTACAAATTTTTCAAACCAATGTTCTCCTAAATTCAAATCAGAGCTTCTTTGTACATTTACCCAATTGACTGATTCGAAAATTTGTTTTTGTTGTGAAGTATAATGATAAAGAAAATGCCCTTACCGGTATAGTAGATCCCTGGTACTAAATTTTACATCCCCTATATACAAAGCAATTAAATTGCAAGAAATTAAGGTTAAAGACCAATAAAGATAAATATTACTCAAGGTCATAAAAATTTTAGCTTTAACAAAAGTAGTTAGGATCACAATTGATGTGCCCTTCAGGCTAAGTTACATTTTATTCGAATTATATTATTATCTATTAAAAAGCTAATTTAATTTAGGCAAATTTTGCAGAATTTTTGTTTCGAAATTTTTAGCCATGTCCTTCATTTGCATATTTTCAAAATTAATAGGGTCACTTATGTATCCTAATGAGGCAGCAAAAAAAATTTAATGAGGCAGTTTAATTCACGGAAATATGGCAAAATTTAGTGGTCAGGTAATAACGCGGCTTGGATAGTACAGTAAACCAATTAAAAATTTAATAACGACATCGTCGATAGCACATCAAAATCATTCAGAAATTTCTGAACGTTTATACGTCAAGCTTTACTGAATAAAAAACTGCAATTGATTACATTACCATTATAAATTGACTATAATGGAGAAATAAGGCTATCATAGTACGACCTTCGATCATGTTCTCAATAATGGGCCCGGCTCTGCATAATAATTAACATAATTTAACGATTTCGGGATTGTGAGGGCAGCGCATACATTATTAACGCGCGCTTCAACTTGCTCACCTAAAGCTGCTGAAATTTCACCACCATCCCACGCAATCATTTGGGAATTTCAACTTACTTTCCAATCTCCACGTGTGGGTGGAGCCGGAATAAGAGTTTGGCCGCTGTCGATGCGTCGGTGTTTTCAAGGTCCCGCGAAAATAGACCAAGTACATCACCGCGGAAATCCCGACGCTCTACCCCCGCGACACGCGAGACTAGCCCGCTACGTATTTTGCCCAACAATGGGTGGTAATTACCGCACACTCGGCGCCGGGGATTAAGAGCGTCGACGAGGGAGGCTCCTTCAGCGGCCGTCGGGGACGTCGTCGGCCGGCGAACAAAAGGGACGCCACGACAAAAGAAGACGCCGACGCCCGACAAGGTTAAGCCCTGAAGGGAGATCCCGCGGCCTTATCGACGCGTCTGCGATCGAGTCCTGAGCCACCGAGTGGCTCATCTCGGACGGTCGATGGGATTTTTCAAGCTGTTAATTAAAGTTTCCAGCGCGGAGGACGTGGTCATTCTAAAGCGATCCTTCCGCCAATGATATTATTCAAAGACGATTTTGATTAAAATACCTCCCTTGTGCTCGTGCGTAATTGAAATTTTTTATAGCTTTATGACGGAATTGTAAATAACTCGGTTTTATATGGAAGTGTAGAAATTATACGAAAGGTCTAATAATTTATTTCTGAAAAAGAATAGCGACCATCGCATTATTAATTAATATAGCGTCGAAGTATGAATGAAATTTTTTTTTAATAATTTCTGTAAGGCTTTAAAAAAATTATGGCGCCAACATTTTATTAAAATGTTATTGGTAGTTTCGTAAACAAATTGAAAAGATGAAATATTATATCTTAAAAAATTGAAAGATTCACTAGTAATTGAATTTTTCTCAAAAATTTCGCTATTTTTGAAGTTACAAAATTTTGACTGTAAACATAAATCGTGATCATCAAATTAAAGAACACGAACAAATTTATAATTTAACTAACCAAACCAATACATGACTAAGGAGAGTGTCACACCTCCAGGTCACAGATTTGGACGAAACTAACGTCTACACTCTCCTGGTAAGTAGTAATGATCGCAGTTTAGTCCGGCTTAGTTACTCATATATAATGTACACCTTCAGTGTCAATTCCTATTCAATTATGAATTTCTGCATCGTCTACGAATTTAATAATTAGAATTTATTTTCATTGAATTTTTTTCTAATTATTTCGTAACATGATGTTGAAAAAAACCTTTTCATTCCTAAAAAGAAAGATTTCACTTTTAAGAGTGAATTTCTTCTTTACAACAGAAATTCTTATGTTTCTAGAAATATATAAATTTCTAGAAAAATTAAGCAATGGTAAAGATAATTTGCATTTTTTATTCAGAAAAATGGAGTTCAATGACTACTACTTCGTGGAAAATATTACAAAAATTCAGAAACCATATTTTTATTATAAACATATTTTATACCTAGTATAGGTAATAAATGAGTAAGTATGGTATTCTATGAGCTGAGTAAAATATAGCGTAATTCTGACTCGAATTTGAATTATAGATAATTTCGCGGCTTTCCACGGTGTAAGTGCACTGATAAAGCAGACGCACAATTAACTATTAACTATCTAATTAAACTTTCAACGGATTCACGCAGCAAAAGAAAGTTTATCTGAAAATAAAGTCCAAGCATCTATAAATAAGTGAAAGAATCATTAAAATTGCGGACTCTTTCAACGAGGTTAGTTTTTGCATTTCCAGTACCGTACTTAATGATATTAGAATAGAAGCGTGTATTTAAAATTAAATAAACAGGACGATAAATCTTGCCTAGTGCTTCATAAATAAAACCTTCTGAAAACCTACGTAAAAACCCCTCGTTCCCGGGGCCGCGGTAGACGAAGCCCACGAATTTTCTCTTTTTTTCGTACGTACACGCGCGGAAAGTAAGAGCGGGCTGGGTTACCTTGGGCTACTTTTCTCCGTGGAAGTTTGCAATTCGACATGGCAAGAGCGAAACATTTTCCTGGCGCATCTCGCGTATACCTCATCGTTCAACGTAATTTTATTTCGGTGCTCCTCGAGCCGCCTCTACAAACACTTTTGAATAGACATTTTAAGTGTTTCATTAGCCGAGTGAACGAGTTTAAAAGGACGTTATCTAATTAATTTAATGCACCTTCCAAAGTGGGATTCAAAATTTTTCTCAAATATAGTTCCGGTAACTCATACAGCTAAATAAAATGTTTGTAGTATGTTTTACGATTGAGTTGTAAATTTTGTTTATACAAAGAGGCACTTAAAACTTTAAGCAGAAATTATAAAAATGTAACAAAAAGCTTTCTTTTCTTTTATCTAAAATTCTGTTTGATCCATCACGCAACCAGACAAATAACACGATACATCAAACAAATTTTGATACGCTTTTTTGAATAAAAATATTTACAAAAATATGAGAGCGGTTGTGTGCTCGTAACTTTATCGAAAAAAAAAACTTTTTAACTTTTCATCATACAATGTCGAATCTGAACATTTTAGTGATGAATGAGTTTTTACTTTTCCAATATTTTCTTTTATATTAATGTAATATGTGTTTTCACTTGACATATTTTACAATTCATACAAAAGTTTAGGAAATGAAAAGTGTCCTAAATGATGATGTCATTATTAAGTTCAATTATTTATTTATTTGTCATTTCAAATTATATTTCATGTTAAACGAGTTCAAAAATAATTGTTTAATTCCTTGTCTTAATGTGGTATACATGAAAGAGACATGAGTAATGGTTAAAATAAAACACCTGAAAAAAAAACTGGAATCTTGTTATTCATAGCACATTTCTTTACAGTGTAAAATTTGTTTTTTAAAAAAAGAATCACATTTCATAAAAATTAGTGAATTTCATAAATTAAATTTTACGTTATACCATAATTAAAATACTACCGGAGACCGCTCCAGAAATTTTCTAACTTACAAATGAAACCTTGGATTATTGGATGGATGATAGCTATTTTAATATTTGAGATAGTAAACAAATTTGAAACACTGAACAAATAAATAATTAACTCAAAATGACAATCAGTCCTTTTCAATTGTTAACTAAACATCATTAAGTGCAAACCACATTGATGTACATAAACGTTGATATCAAGCCAGAAGAAAAATATGTCTATCAAGAAAAAAAAAGAATCACACGGAAAAATGAGTATCGAGAAATTTTATACGCGTCGACACATTGCATGACTCCCCCAAATTCGAGTGTTGCTTCGCGGGTTGAAAAGGCGAGCGTCTCTTCACAAAACAATTAAGACCGACTTCGAATGCGCAGCCGGCAATGACCTTGTAACACGCAGGCTCGCGCTTACGTGCCCCTCCCTCCTTTAGTTTATTTTGCGTCCACGCAATGGCAGACACCATACCTACTAAGTCGCCCTTTGTCTTCCCCTTCACGGGTTTCAACTTCCCTTCTCTTTTCGCCGACATCCCGCAGCATAAATATTTGACAAAAGCGACGGACCTTCAGGGCGTACAAATATTTGCCGCGACGCGCGTCACAGAAATGACTTTTTTTTATACACTCCTTATGGTTCCACCCGTGTGATTATGTTTTCCCGTTTTTTTTTCAGCGATCGGTCGCGGGGCGAGGCCAATTGTAAATTATCGACGGGCGAGAGTGAATTAGAGCTTTCGACGAAACGGATGGACAATGGAGACGTTAACGGAAGGAATTAAATTTTGAAAGAGTGATGGTCGCGATGATCGATCCAAGCTGCGTTAAATGTCGATGATACTTTTTTCGATGAAGAGATTTAGGTGGATTTCACTAGGGAAATATATAGTTTTAGATACTTATCGCAAGTTGATAGTTTAGTGTTTTTTTTTAAGTTTTAAATTTGTAATGAAAGAAGGAAACAAGAGTTTTTTGAACATCTCAGGCATTCTCAATGGATTACAGAGTTGAAAAACTGTGAATTTGCATAGTTGAAATGCAAATGAAAAAAAGGTTGCTGAAAGTTTCTTTTAGTTAAACAAGCAAAATTAAATAGGTCCCAAGCCCACAATTTTCGTATTAAATTAAGAAATTAAACAGATTTTTTCAAATATTTTCTTTTATGTAGAGGATTTAAAATTTTTTTTCTTTTTTTTTAAGAGTATTCAAATATTAAATGGAAGTACAAGTTTCATACATTCATCTGGTAATGGTGTCCTACAGAGTATTGTCCTTTTATGAGGAATTTTTTGTAAAAGCAAGCTCGCATTAATATTTGCACTAATTTAATTGAAATTGTTAATGTCATATTAAAATAAGTCATTAATCACTCTAAATTTACGCAAAAAATCTCGTTTATACTGTGGATAAAAACGCGTACTACTCCTTAAATGAAATACATTTTTCAATAATTTAATATTTCTTGTATAAGGATTCACTTTGAGATAAACATTATGATCGAATTGCCTTCACACGATCTGTAACCTAAACCGAGTGCATTCGGAAAAATCAATACAACACAGGCCAATTGTAAATTTTAACGGATACACCATGAGAAAATATTTACTCCAGAGCGCCGAAAAACATTTTTAAATTAAGGGCGCTTACCGCGCGCCCGGAGGAAAAACAAAATGCCGTTTGCGTTTCCATGACCGACTTTCGAAACGCGATACCGTTACATTTTTTAACGCCTGTTCACAAGGGGAGCGGGAGCGAGGGGCGGGGTAAAAAAGGGGCAGCAAAGGAACCGCGAAATAAAATCAACAGGGCGAACTTGGCGCGAATAATTAAAAGCGTCCCGCGGGGAGCGAGGCGGAGCCGTGGCCTTTTAACAACGGCCACTTATTTTTTACTCGTTGCTTTTTTTTCTCTCGCGTTTCTCGCTCGCGCGACCGGTGGACCGGACGCAAAAAAGGACCACCTCCTACGTGGCCTTCCCTCTCTTTTTTTTCGCTTCTGTTAACTCTCCTTAATTATGGATAAAGCGGACTCCTTTGCGCGCGTTTTCCGGTTGCGCTTGCGCAATCATGCACTTGCTTAAATATTCAAGCGGCCGTTTTGACGGTCGTTATGGCCGCTGCGGTGCCCGCGTCCGACAACGAAGCGCAACCTGCTGCGTTGGAAAGGAAGGTAAAATTAAAGTTCTGCTTAATCTATTGTAACGAAGTTTCCGACTAATTTTAATAATTGCAGTGAAATTTTAATAAGTTTACTTTCTGCTTTCGGTACACTTGAGTTACATCGAAGGCAAATTAAATTATTTTGCTTATAACGGTACATTATATCTTATCTAATTGTTTCTGAATTATCTTTTTAAACAATACTCGCTTATACCATTTATTAAAGGAGTTATTGCATTTCTTAGGGCCATTAAAGGCAAACAAATATTAGGATCAGGAACAGATATAAGAATTTAACTTTGGTTAGTATATCTATATATACCAGGTACAGCTCTTATTCCCGGTATAAGAGCTGTTCCTGAGCTATTCCTTGTACATGTACACTAACCAATGTTAAATTCTTATATCTGTTCCTATATCTGTTCCTGTTCTTAATATTTTTTTGCCTGTAATGGGCTTTAAACTGGCTATCAAATCCTTTATAAAACAGCTGTCTTAATTTTTTAAAGCATTGTTTTTAAGACCCAATAGGTAATTTCCGATATTCAATAATTTTCGGTTGAAGAAAAAAAGGGCATGCTTTAAAGATCAAGTGCTTACTAGTTTGAAGTAGTACGAAACTTCAAAAAGATAACCTAAACAGTGTCTAGAAAAAAGTGAAAAATCTGAAAATTACTTGAATTAGGTGATATCCCGACAGCAGCTTAAAAATAATTATTACTTCATCAACAATTTCAGAAATGTGTGTGCTCGGATTGCGGTTGAAAAAGGTGAGTACTTTGATAACAACTATAACGGCTAAAGAAGGTCAAAACTTGAATAGTGGCTTGAAAAACGTGATATCTCTAATAACCGCTCGAATAGAGACTTGAAAAGGGTGGTTACTCAAGCAGTGACCTAAAAAAAAAAGTAATAATTTGAACACCGACTTCAAAAAGCCTGATAACTCGGTCAACGGTTAAATAAAAAAGTTGATTACTTGGTATAACTTGTTTCAAGGTTATAACTCGTGTGATATTATCATCTTGAAATTGCGGCCTAGTCAGCACTTTTGTTAAGCATCTGGTCGAGTTGTTACCTTTTCCAAGCTGATAGCCAAGTTGTCAAATTCTTCGCCTCAATCAACAAAATTTAAAGACTACTAATTGAAGAAGTTACAACCTAAAATGTTTTAGAAAACCAAATGAACAGCGTAAGCATAAATGTTTCAGAAAATTTTGTAGAAAAATAATGAACTTTAGCTGTTGCAGTAAGTTTATTTTCTTTCACGGTTAACAGTCACGAGAGCCCTATACCGTGTTGATACTATATCCCGTTCTTGTCTTATAATTCCGGGACCAAATTACAACCAACGTAATTAAGAATATAATTACTTCACTTTTACTTCAAGCAGTTTTATTAAAAGAAATTTTTGTCTTATCTTTTACATCTTGTTTAATTTCGTCAAGCTGCTGAAGTCTCAAAAGATAAATTTTGCTGGCACTCTTAAAGAACATGCTAAACACGTTCACGAGTACAGAAATTATACAGAAACTTTGCCATTTCGAATGAAAAAACATTAGACGCAAAAAAGTTACGCCAAAAGTTACGGTGGAAATTTTTCCGATATTTCAGTGATATCATGATCTGAAAATACGAGCACGTTGCTAATACATATCCTACACGTCCTAGTCATGCAGCAATAAGAGTACACGCTGAGTATGATCGACAGGCGTGATAGCTGCCTCGGTGTAAAAAGCCGCGCCCAGATACCTCCCCCCTGTCCCTACAGTCACAATCCTCTCCGTTTACACTGACACGTAAATACACTCCAACTAACTCCGCGCACTTCGTTATTTTCATCAAGAAAAAAAAGCACCAGTCATTCTCGTAAATGTGTATACGCAGTCACATGCTTAATTAAACATAAGTAGTCGCGAGCCCTTGCGCAAACTCGCGTTTACGAGCGTAAACCAACCCGCAGTCACAATAGCGTGTAAATACGAGTGCTCGCATTATCGCCTACTTACATTCGCGTTTGCGCGGCCGAGCAAACAAATGCGTGTCACGCGATTATTTCGCGCTCGCGTCCGAAATGATCTTAAATTAGATTGCACTTTGAAGTGCAACCCGTCGGCGATCGCACTTGACCGCATCGCGCATTGTCGCATGCCGTCGAGCCGTGCCCAGCGTTGTCCCTCGCAAATGCATTTGTACGTTGTACTTCGGAAATAATTACAGTTCGGCGCTGGTGAAATTCCACCCGGCCGCTCGTTTATCGACGACATTGACAATAGCGGCGTCGGGTGCGCTCGACCTCGAATTACTTTGTTCGCGGCTTTGGATTACGTTGTTTTCTTGGACAACCCCCGTGTCCTCGGCTGGGTATTTTTTTAGGAGGGGAGGGGGGAGGAATGTACGATCGTAACTCGGATAACGATGGGCAACGACCCCGCGGCGCTATCGACGCCACGCTTTGATTTCAAGGACGGAGACGCGCGGCCACGCGCCGCCGGCCAGCCGATCAATCATTGCGTTGACGCGAGCGTTGCGGCTCCTTTATTTGAATGCCGTGTGGTCAAACGGTCGCCGCTGGAGGGACAACGGCGATCGGTTTAACTGGCCTTCCGGTCGAGGTGCATCCTATAGTCACGTGTCAGTATACATTGAATTGTCTCAATTGTTTTTATTTTCTTTTTTTTTTTCGATTATAGTGTGATCAATTATGTCCACTATTTTGCTTTTACTTGCTTAGGGGAAGAAGGCTCCAAAACAAACATTTTTATTACAATATCATAAAATATTAGATTAACTAAAATAGTATATTACACAACTAGGGAGGAAAAGTACTCCCGTGTTGTGTATACTATTTTTTTGCCTAGCGAGGCCGAAAGAACAACCTTCGTTATCGGGCGCCGGGAGCGAAAGTGCCCACTTTCGCCCCGGGCGCTCGTTTGCGAAGTGGGCATTTCTGCCTCGCTAGGCAAAAAAATAGTATACATAACACGGGAGTAAATAAAGAAAGCCTCAAATCGCATGTTTATCACCCT
>UXGC01001785.1:0-17214 GCA_900480045.1 Eurytoma adleriae | reverse complement strand
ACAACCACCGTTCAACCAATCACAACGCGAGAAAAACTAACTACAATGAAAAGGCCATGAATTTTTTATAAAGGGATAACATGATATAATTAGTTGGTAAAATAGAAAAATTAATATAAATGTATCTTTTACATTTATTTTTTAAGGAACTAACTGGAATTGCTTTTCGCTAAGTACTAGCGGATAAGCAATATTGTGCAACGTAGTGAGATAAGAATTGTTAGTATTAATCAAACGACCTTGGAAAAAAAACGTACCGTACTCCAAACATGAGTAATTTCAGTTCTCACAGCGGAATCTTCTGGGTTCTTATTCCCAAACCAGTGCTGTCGGCTGCGGTAAATTTCACCGCAATGAGGACACTCGATAACGTATCCCGACCAAGCATACTTGGCCAAACCGTACCAACTATTATCATTTTGAGTCTGGATGCGACTTGTGACCACAACTTCGTTTCCGTCGCTGTGGCACTTCTTGCATATGTAAACCAAATTCTCGAACTGATGTTGATATCGGCATCTACAATAACAAAAACAGTCACGATAGCAATTGACATCTTACTATTGTATCGAGGAGTGCGAAAAAAAAGAAAAAATTGAACGCAAAATTGTTTACCGAGCATCGCTTACGTGAGGCTTGCCCTCACGAACGTGTCCCATGCTATTTTGGCACCTAGAATCACAGCTGTAACACTTCACTGGGCAGGTGAAATATTGATCGGGGAACAGGATATTCGAGACATTCTCGATTTTACCGGAAAACCGGTCGTTCAGTGTTTTCAAGGTGCTGTAGACTAGCTGCGGCTTACGGGCTGAGCGCACGGTTGTGTTGTCCAGCTCCTTCTTAATAGCCGACCTGAGAGGCTTATAATCTGTAGCCGGATTCACCGTCTGAACTCCCACGTATTTGATGGAACTGAATGCTTCGATCTCGAGCTCCGTCTGAGCGAAACGCGCCCGCAAAATATCCTCGGCACTCTCCGATGAGCCTGAAAAAAAATTGATAATTAAATTACTATTTTTTTAAGTTTGATAAAAATTATAAATTCCAGTATTCTCGGACTTACCACTATTCAGAGGTCTAGTGTGACGCGTCTCGTGGAAAATAATGACACTGGGCCCGAGGGCATTGACGGAGCTCACGCCTTCCCTCTGTCCGACGGCTTGGAGTGCCGCATGAAAGTAGTGACTGTAGGCCCTGGAGGCAGCACCGAGGAAAGTGAACATATCTCGGTGCAGCCGCTCGGATCTCGTTCTGTAGACGACGATGTCCGAGACCGCGAGGACCTTCAGCAGGAGGCGTGTGCGCACGTTCTCGTGATTTGTAACGCCGAGCAGACCTTCGGTGTCTAGGCAGATGACGTTTAGTTTGGGATCGAAGGCTGCCCATACGCCCAGAGTGCAGGAGCTCTGCTCGTTCGACGTGCGAAATACTTCCAGGCCCCCGAAGAACGTCTGATTCATTGTGTGGCTCTTGCCATCGCCTGTGTTGCCAAAGATTGACACTACCTTCACCTTTAGGTCCTTGTTTGTGCATTGCAGCTTCTGAATAAATTGTTCTGGACTTGAAACCTACAGAAAAAAATATGAATTTCAATAAGTGTCTGCTTTCATTTTTTGTTTACATTATGTGTTAGTGCAAAGTAATGTTCTGTATTTGAAACCTGAAGATAATTATATAAATTTCAAAGATGTTTGCTTAAATTTTTTGTACTTTATTAGTTTATTTTTTATTTCAATGCAAAGTACTGTTTTGGATTTGAAACCTGCAGAAAATAACAAATTTCAATCAATGTTTCCTTTAATTGTTTGTTTATATTATCTTTTAGTGCTAAATACTGTTTCAGTCTAGAAATTTGTATAAATTAAAATAAATTTAAATAATTGTTTGCTTTTAATTCTTGTTTACATTATGTTTCAATACAAAGTAATGATCAGATATGTTAGAAGAACTGCAAATGTTACCTTGAGGTACTCGTTGCCATCTATCAGTAAGAAACTTTGAAGCACATTAAAATGCTTCAAGAGTTTGGAATTTTGATCCTGTAGGGATGTGACTCCCTGCAGGCCTACATTTCCTTGGAGGGAAGAATTGTTAAGGGAAGGAGGTCCATCGCGATTGCAAAGCGACAGACTGTCTAGGCTTTCCATTATGGCCGGACTTGTTGAGTCTCTGAGATTTTTCCATATATAGTGATTACCGTGACGATCCAATGCGCTCATTTTTGTAATGTAGGTCTAAGATGCTGCAAAAAAAAACAAGGTCATTAGCATTTATCTCATTAATACAATATTATTTAAAAAAAGAAAGAATCATAAGTTACAAAAAAAGATTTATCTTCGCAAAAGTGAAAGTGACATTAATAACTCTGTTATACTTATCGAAGACCTGAAACCAACTTTTATGTACATTTTATTTGAACTTGCATTATAAGATTATCAACAGATAGAGTGAAACATGTAACTTGCGATGAAACCAATGAATTGCAAAATTCAGTTATTTCAGAAAAATATGTAATTAGTGAGTCATATCAGTAGATAAAGTTAAACATTTCCTTTTTTGAATGAAAATATTTTTGTTATGTAATAAAAAATATTAACAATTAAACAAGCTAGAATTATTTATGAATAATTATTGTAATATTATTCCATACGTAATAATTATTGAAAGTTTCATATTATAATAAGCGACAAAACAGTAGTGGAAAATACTGCTTTAGATATTAAATTTAAAAACTATATCCAATTAATTATACTGTGTTATAGTAGATATGACATTCTTTAATCGCTTGAACTTGAACTTGTGGTCATCGACAATTTCTAATGAGGACTAAAGTAGTACAAACTATGTACTAAGAAATCTTTTGTGGATAAATATTAAAGTTTGCGTTAATGAAGTATATTGAACTCGTTTGAGCTTATCACTACATAACAACAACACTTTTGATAGTTCAAATCTTCAATCATTTAATTATACTACAAAAATAAAAAAAAGTAACAAATAAAAAGTAAACGTTAAAGCAAAAATTGAGTTTTAAACCTGTCAAATGTAAAATTGAAATAAAATTTGAAAGCTTTTCACCTACAAGCTGTATTTAAATACTCATTAAAATACAAACATCATTGTTACAAGTAGCAACTGGTTAATATTCATCAACGACTGCAAAATAAGCTATCGAGCTGTAAAAAACACTTGACTCACGTTAGACCTGATAATTTAATGTCTACATCCTAACTGTACCTTACACTGATGGTTGTAATTGCAGAGGGTGTCCTGCAAGTGACAGTGCAACAACACTTCCTTATATCCAGCAAAGCATCAAACACCACTGCACTCTCTTGTCACTATTGTCATTGCATAAGCCCAGTGCCCCAGGATACAGTTCTGCCCGGCGATCCCAACGAACTTAACTAAATCACCCGAGGGGCACTGCCTCATGAAGTGTCCGGACTTTTGTATCGCGCGAAAAGGAAGAAAAACAAGACGCACTGACAGCTCACCACGAGCCCGACAGAGACGACGCTACGCTGCGGGTATAACTGCGCAAAAACGCAAGGATTTCGGGCACGCGCTTACCTTGATCCTGGCTGGCGCGGGTCTGCTCGTACTGGCCGTTGGATTTGGGGATGCCACGCAAGTGAGACTCCCGCAGGGAGGATGTTCCACCGGGAGGATACGGGGTACGGACCTGCGAGGCCGCCATCGAAGGCCGACCGCTACTCAGCTACACACCGACAACATTGTCGTGCTCTTTCTCTCTCTCTCTCTCTCTCTCTCTCCTTATCTCTCTTTCTCTTTCGAACTCGCTGAGTCCCTCGCGTGAGCTATATATGGCGAAGCAACCCCCACTACAACGTCTTCCTACATATGTATATATGTATATATTTACTGCCGCTCGCTTGATGCTTGTTTTGCTTCCAAGTCCATTGTTGTCGTGGTTTCGTTTTTCGTAATTATGTTGACAGCGAAGTATCCCAGGGTTGGTAGGAGTGCCAGTAAACTGGCGGAAAAATTTGACTTATTGTTAGTGTATATGTTTATTACTTGCTGGTATTACGAACATTCATGACTTTCACTTTATGCACGATGATTCAGATTTTATTTTTGACACTTACACACAACTATGATTTAAATAAAGGATAGATTTTAATTCGGATGCAGCGTCAAGGGCATTAGATATTTCAAATGTTACTAAATTTCTGATTAAATTGTTTCTTTTATTAACATCGTTCTAATTAATTTTTATTAATTTTATATTTAATAAATTATTAAAAATCTAAACAAAAACTGTATTTTATGAGTAAAAATGTTGCAAATTAAACAACGATAAACAATCGTTTTTTCTGTAATAAGATAAACAGGACAGAACGTGCGTACCCAGATTTATGGAACGTGCGTTCGGAACCTATTGTAGATCGGTACATTGAACAAGGGCCGCGTTTGGACCATGTTTGGACCGAAACATTAGGGAGTATGTACAAAGGAGCTGTACGACGCGACGCGTCGCTGTGCATCACTGTGGAACGTTGTAATCCCGTTTGTTCGCAATGTTTTGTTTAAAATAAATGGCACATACCTTTCTTCGTATGTGGCCTTTGCTTGAAGCATTTATTGAGAAGCATTTAATTATAATTAGTCGCCAAGATGGTCGCCAATATTCGCGAACGTGATTGGTCGTCTGTTCTCTATGCATTTAGGAACGTAATGGCACCAAAATTCAAAAATTTTTCTTAGAAATTTAAGATTTCAATTTGAACGATCAAGGAATTTTTTTTATTTAAAAGATCAATAAGAATGAAATAAGAATTCTGAAAAATAATAATTCTTTCATAATTGATATTTTTTATTGCAAATATAGAATTAGTATACAAATGACTTCAAGATATTGTTTTAAAATTTTTCAAATAATTTCTTAATAATAATTAAGTTATTTAAGAACGAAAAATTTTCAAACAATTTCCTGAAGCCATTTGTAATTGTAAGTTGGCCGAATTTCGAAAAATGATTTTAATTCTTAAATAATAAATAAAATGCTCATGCCGATAATGCAGATTCTTACAGGAGGATTTGGCATCCCGTGAATTTAAGCTAAGTTTGTATTTAATGATTGTATTTAATAAACAGTTTGAGTATAACATTAATTAGGTTATTGAAACAATACTATTAATAAATATCGAAAAATCGTACACTTAATAATTTACATTTGCGTAGCACAACGGTATAAGTTTTATAAATATTGTTTATCGTCAATCAATTTGATTAAGTATTGAATTTCTTGTTTTCTTTTATTTGAATTATTTTATTCAAAGTATTAGTCACGTTTCTCGTTTCAGTTTCTTAGTTCGAAATTATAAGATATAAATATAAGAAACACACTTTATTTATTGCATTGCTTAACATACATACATATTTATTACAGTTAATCTGTAAACTTTTATTTTGATTTATTTTAATTATATAACGAACGGATGTAATAAAATCATATTTTAATCAATTAAACATTTTAATAAAGAATTTAAATTTTAGTGGTTTAAAAAGCTTCGATTTTAATCGATCGAATTAGATATCAAAATCTCGATTTATGCGCCGAGCTTGAAAATAGGGGGCGAGCCACGTGACTGTTTTCTAGAGCGCTTGTATGGTGACGTCAGAACATGGCGTCTCAATCAGCTGGCTGTTGTGTAGAGTGTGCCTGAGTCTTGCGATGCATGTATTTCGAAAATTTACTAAGGACGACACCAGCCTCCTTGAGCACGTAAGTACTTGTCTTTTTTACAACCTGCTTCTCGCTACTTCGAATTTCGTCAATTCGTCATTCCCTACTTATTAACAATGGACTTTTCATAGCTTAAACAAAATCCATACCACGTAAAAACAAGCGGCGCGAGTTCGAGGAATACCTTGCCGAGTGTCTTTTGTAAACCGTCTTAATTAAATCTTTGAAATTGCAAAAAAATCATTACTCGCTCCTGGAATCATTCGATAAACGATAAACTCCTAAATCGTCTCGTTATCAGTGTTATTTCGTGCCTCCGCGTGTGCGACGCAGGAAACTCTAACCCCAACGTGCTTCGAAGCAGTGTCGTCTTTTCTCGTGAAAACACACCGCGACTAATCCCCGATACGAGATAAAAGTGTGTGACAGTGAAAAAATTCGTTATTTTCGATCAGCGGATCGTGCGTCGCGGTGCGTCGATGCCGTGTGCAAGTTTTGATGCCGTGGCCATTTTTCTGCGGTGCATACAAGCGACACGCGCGCTTGATAGTCCCCCGCGAGGTTTCGTAACCGCGACAAGCGACTCTCGTCGCAGGACGCCGCTCAACAAGTATATACGGGGCGCCCTAGTTCGCGCACGTGTGCATACGAGTTCCTGCAACTTTTTTCCTCGGCGAAATACCGTTTATTTACATTAGCGCCGCCGCCGTGGCTGGGCCTTTTATGTAACATGTGCGAGAGCGGCGCCGCATCCCCGCGGCAGCAGACGACGTATAGCAGCCCCGTGCGCGTCCACGGCAGTATTCGCCCTTTCGCCGTCGCGTGCACACGTGCTCCGATTAACCGTATACGGATGCAGCCTTTCAAGCACCTCGTCGCGACTCGATAGTGTCTAGATAAAATCGAAGACTTGTTTATTTACACTGGGGGCTTGGATTTTCGCACTAAAGAGCCCTACTGCAATTAATAGAGCGTCCGTTTTATGGACTTTGAAAGCTGATACCCGCCGTCTGGGACTCGCGCATACATGCTGCTGACGAGGTAAGAACCTCGCCGCCCCGTGGGTAAACATTCGGCTACATCGTTTATATTTACCAGAGATTGAGGTTAGGTCTCGCTCTGCACTGCCAGCGGCGTCGCGACTCTGATAAAAAAATAAAAGACGATTCGACGCACCGCGAAAAACATTAGGTAACGATACCGCGGCCTTTGAAAAACACGTCGATCCTAGCGGAACGATTGCTGGTGTGCACAAGGCATGACGGAGATCACGGGAGGGTGAGGAGAAAAACACGTGGGAACGCGTGAAATCGAACGGGAATGGGGGTGAGTGGTGCGCAGCTATACAACGGAGGCGTGGGACGTGAGATGCACGCGTGCACGTCGTTGCGAAGTGATGCGCGAGAGACGCCATTTTGTCCGGCCGCGGAGGGGGGCCGGATAAACAAGCGAGCGCACCGCCGCACAAGTGAATTCGCTCAACTGCGGCCGCGGGAATCGGGATAGATAAGTAAGTACCGCGCAAATTCGGGCGCGTTTCTGTCAGATTTCGTATCGAAAATGACGGGAGTAATTTTAATTTGAAGTTAACATTGCAGTTTATTGGTCGGTACTGAATACACCTTGCCCACGTGTTATTTAGAAGCAAGCTTATAACTCCCCATTTTTTAAATCTTAAAATTAAACCTACTCTTAATTACTACTTTGTACTTATTAACACAAAGCCATTTTAGTTAAATGTAAATTTTTTCATTAAGCATAAAAAAAATGCAATGCAAATTTACGGAATTGAAACTCTTGTTAAAATACCAACGCAGCAGCAAACTACTAATCTCATTTCAATTTGAATTTTTATGATCTGGATATGCATATTTAAATTTTCTGTTTTAAAATGAATATATATATATATATATATATATTTATCAAGCAACTACATACCAATGATCGAACATTTAACAAATCAATGCACAGTTCTCCGTTAAACTGTGTGTACTTGCTCGCCGTATTGCGCGGAGTCAATTAGTAAAACCCTCGTAAAATCGGTCAGACTGAAAATGACTAGGTAGACAAGTCAAATAAAACGAAAGTGAAAGGCTTGGAAAATAAAGTTCAGAGTTTAAATTAAATTACTGGAATAGAGATAAAAGTCGTAATTATTAGTTAAGCTGAACCTCTGTTTTTTCATGCACATTCACTTGTAATTGCAATTTTTTCTTCGCTTAAAAATTCTGCTCGGTGGATAGGTGTGTACTTTTATTTAACGCGACTTTTTTACTAAGTCTAACCTTTTCAAAACGATGTATCACCAAAAGTAGTCGTTTTTGAGATAAGATAAGCTAATCGTTAACAGGCCATCGAAGGCAAACTGAACAAAACTTCAATTTGAATGTATTATACTTCAAAGGCCGCATGTCATAAATATGCTTCATGATTATCGCGCAACTGTGATTTTTGACGCATACACCTACAGCTTAAACGGTTGCTTCTTGTTACCGCCAAGGACTTCTCGTTAAAACTCCGCGAGAACGCAACATTTAAAAAAAATTAGATGCGTTTTGTCATCATTGTACGAACGAAGGAATTAATTGAGAATAGAAGTCGCATCAATATTCACTGCGCGATGGGCATACATCCGTCGCGCATTAAGTATTGCCTCTTTACGTAACGCCCTAGGAAAAAAGGTTATGTTTATAGGAGGTTCCTCAAGACCCCGCCATATTACTGGCAAGAGCACGTGACAGAAATCTTTTTTTTTAAATGCCAGTATTGTAAACAAAAAGCTCAATTTTTATTTTACGGTCAAAGAACATCTGTGACATGAAAAATCGGTGATTTTATTGTTTCTCTATAAACTAGACTAAAAACTCACTTCCTTTAACTATTTAATTGCTTGTCCAAATCTTTAATAACAAAAAATTCATTAATACTAACCGTAAACAAAATACACTTTATTTTTACGAGGTATTTGCACGAATCGAGGTAGGCTATGCTCCGACTAGAAAAAAGAACAACAATCAAAGCTTCAGAATAGATTCCGATCGAGTTTCAATTTTAGGTCAAGCAAGATGGCATCGATGCGCGATCGATCGCTCGTTCGTTCGAAAAATAGTCGATTTCCCACGTGGTTCGCCGCGGCGTCTGTCCCACATTGAAACTCGGCGTCTCCCGTGCCGCGCGCTCCCGTCTCGCTCACTAAAATCGAGCCCGCAGTGCAAAAAAGAGAAAACGCAACAAACAACGAACACCCACGAGCCCCGCGTGTTTATGCGCGACGTTGGAATGCCGTTTTCGGCTGCGCGCGCCGTTGCCGGGGCAACGCGCGTTGCCTGGCAACAGCATCCTCGCACGTCTTCCCTCGCGAGGCGCGTGTGTAATCATGGCCGTCCCCCCCGAGGAGGACGGTCGGCTCGTGCGAAATGCCCGACGACGTTCTCGCGTCCTCTCTCTTTCTGCTCGTCCGCGCGGGGCCTGATAAACGTGAGCCGAGATTCTCGGACGCACGTGTCTCTCGCGGCTCCTGCGCGTACACCACAAAGTAGTGCGAGAAGTTTGATTTTTATTTTTTTCGTACGGTCATGTAGGTGGATGCCGAGAAGTGCATGTTTATACTCGCAACTTGGAAAGACTTACAGTGCGGGAATGTAGTGTTTTTGTTTACGACGCGCTCGGTACGCTCATTCTTGCGAAGCATAAAGAGGTTAGGTGGCGTGTTAGTGCATCGTCATTGCTGATTTTGTTTAGAAAAGAAGCTGCGATTTGTTTTTTCTAAGAGAACACTTGTTCCGGTAAATTGTGTGCAATTTCGCTCTGCATCTATTTTAATACACCTTAAAATACGTACACTCATCAAATAAATTCTTGTGGAACATTTTCAAAATTTTCAAATAATGGCAACGCTGGAGACTCGTTTTTGTCTTTATCTTTTTCGAACTTTCGAAGTTATCGGTACGATTATTTTTTTTTTACTGCATTGCTATAAGTACTACATTGTTATTTATCCAGGGATGTTCCGTAAGATTTTTTTCCGATCGAGCGTTCTTGTACATCCCTGGTGCAAAATGTTAATTTTCACGGTTCGTTTATAGTTTCAACTCTATGAAGTAAATTTGGTGAAAATTAGAATACTTTGAAATCAATTGCAATGAATTACACGCTTCACGCGTATGTAGGTACTTTACTTTCTGAGGCAAATCACGTAGTTGCATTTGCATTTAATACGCACGCGATTTCTTTCCTTCGTCAGGTTAAAAATAGCACGACTCACGGCGCGTACTGTAGCAATTGTTTATTACGAATTTTAGGTTATGTCGCTCCTTTTTCCAGTCCCAGTCTCGCGAAGCTCCGAGCGCGCGACGTTATTGGAATACAATTCGCTCAAACGCGTCAATCCTGAACTTTTTATCTGAAGTTATGTAAATATATAACGTATAAAGCGGCACGAGAAGTGGAAACATCTTTACAGTGCTAGGGTTTTTCCCGCATTGCGAAATTCGAGCGCCCGCATTTGTCAAATTTCGACTTCAAAACCGAAAGTTGAAAATAAAAATACAAAGATTAACAAAGCATCATAACATTTCACAACTAAAAATTGATATTCATGCGTACTTAATTATGGTTTAATTACGCAAGCAAAAAAAAATATATCAAGTTCGATAAATCTAAGGAGGGATGTAAAAAGAATGTAAATCTCAGTAGCATAACGGTGATTCAGGGCAGAAGTATTGAATCATCGGCGCGCGTCTTCGCTGCGATTTCTTCTCATCCGCGGTCCCTTCCGACTTTTCGCGTGTGCAACTGAAGTATATCGTCGTCCCTCTCGCGCGGTGTCGACGAACCCGAAAATTCGCCGGCGCGTTCTCCCGATTCATCTCTCGGTGGCGTCTTCGCCACATCCCTACAGTAGATACTCGATGAAAGTTTTATGGCGTCGGAGGGAAATTGCCATTCTTTACTGGCGACATTTTCGCTCTCTCTTTTCGAAGTGCACGGATGCTCGGAAACAGTCGGAAGACCGGGGAAACGATATGAAAGTCAAGGATGATTTTTTTTAAGATATGTAGGTCATGTCTGGTGGAATTTTGTACTATATTTAAAAAGAAATGGGGATTAAGGCAAGATTATTATGCAATCGATTACTATAATTATTAGTTTACATTTGTTTTGAGTTTTTCTAATTTTTGTATTCAAGCGATAATTCCATTCCCACATAAATCAATAAAATGCAATAATATTAAATAATATTTCATCTAAAATATTTAAAATTTAATGTTTACTATTGTTAAATTTGAACACTAAAAAGACTGTAAAAAATGAGATTATAAGTTACTCGTAAATAATCTATCGGTACAAGTCGTCCTTCTAATCTTCGAAAATATATAAATACCCATACTAAGCCGATTAACAGCAGAAAATCCGATTTCAAAAGAAGACCGTAAATTCTAAAATACCATTGCGTTATCTAAGGGTTAGATCACAATGGAAGCTCGACCGATTGGAAGGGGGAGGGGAGACAAACTCAATTTTTTTTACGATGAACATCACCGCTGGCGTTCCTTTCCTTTCCAAGCGCCGAAACGCACGAGACGTCGGGGCGAGAGCCGTACTATTTTCGGAAAGGAGTCGGCACACCGCAAGTTCCTTCCTTTTATTTTACGGTACCGCCACGGAAGAGATAGGCCAACGTCGAAATTAGAACTCGCACTGGAGAAGGCGACATTATCAACGCTCTTGCCGACGCTTTTATTTTTTCCTTCTTTCATTCTCATTGTTATTTTTTCTTTTGACCGCAACGCGATCGACCGCAGGACGGGCCCACTGCGGGTACCGTTATGTCGGCGGGCCCGGCGGCGAATCCTCATGCGTTTTTTTACGTCGTGCCAGAATGTTCCGAAAATTTACGGCAAATTGCATTTCTTTTATTATTTAACATGGGGGTAGAACACCACTGGGGTTAATGAAGTTTATTGACAATATGCGCGATTTAAATGACTTTCCTTTGAATTAATTATTGACGAGTTGCAACGCACTTTTTCCGTTGCGATAAAAGGAAAGTGAAAAGTTTAATATTAAATACGCAATAATTATTTCTTTACATCTTTCCTTGTATTTATCACTCATCATGTTATATTCTTGGGTATATTTTGCAAGGGTGCCCACAACCAAACAAAAAAAAATTTTTGCCAAAAATGACCACTTCACAAAATTTTGAAAAAAATTTTTCTATTTGACGGAATCAGTTTTATTTCTTCATTAGTAGTTAGCTAATGTCTCCAGCTTTCCATAGATATCTATATGTCTGAAAAATATGCACTTCATGAAAAGTTACGAACCAAAAACAAAAGGGTGCCCACAACCG
This sequence comes from Eurytoma adleriae, assembly GCA_900480045.1. Classification (NCBI taxonomy): domain Eukaryota; kingdom Metazoa; phylum Arthropoda; class Insecta; order Hymenoptera; family Eurytomidae; genus Eurytoma; species Eurytoma adleriae. Next base: position 5,143 of record UXGC01001785.1, on the reverse strand, counting down.
ACACCTTTCCCCTACTACTTTTCCTATCAAGTGCGGAAAGGTTGATAACATTAAAAATTATAATGTATGGCAGATGGTAGACAGTATGGCAGATTCTTAATCATGAGTTTTTCGTCTTAATGGGATGTAAAGTTCATGTTATTAATCTGTTATACCACGTTGACATTCTCTTAATTTGGATTTAAAACCTAAAAGAAAAAGAAAAATAATCACGTAAAGGTGCCCTCCCTAATAGTAGGCAGAATACCTGGTTTCAATTCCAAATCATTCCTAAGTTCAAGATAAAAATAGATAGTAAAATGTAGCGATTGTTTATAATATTCACAAATTTTTCAAAAGTCTTTTCTCCTACAGTTATGAATGGAATTACTTGAAATTGAAACCAGATATTCTTCATACCATGGCATTATGAAGGGCACCAGATCGCGATTTTTTCAACAATTCCCGGAAAAATCTCAAGACTGGCCTGACGTAATTGTGAGGTCCTTACAAGGGGTAATGCCAGGCCCATAACTGGCGCGTATCGTGGCGGTTTATCATTGCCTGATTCGTACTTTACAATTTTCTTAACTTTAAATTCTGACTCAACCTAACCTCAGTTAGTGCATGAATTGCTTATACAACAAAAGAAATATCGTAGTTTTGAGGTTATCTTTAGTCTTATCCGCGCCTGGTTTATCCCTGTGAATTTTGAATATATTCTTACATAGCACGTCAGGGCCTTGCATCGCCCCGTTACGCGCCTGGGAAGAGCCTGGTAATTGCGCCTCGCCAGGGCCTTACGATTACGTAAGGCTCCAGGCCAGGCCCTCGGATGCGCTTTAGTTAGTTTGTCATTCGGGTTGTTAGGTTTGCAAATAGTCAAGGAAATATGATGTCGGTATGGCAGATTCCTAATAACCGTAAGTTTTACATGCCCTTAACAAACTTGACTCGAGCAAAATTCCTCCACTTTGCACCCTAGTTGCGTAATCTACTTTTTACACTACTCAAAGAGTGTTAGAAAAATAAACAATACAAAAACAATTAAATAGATAAATATTACTCCTGAAATTCATGAATAAACATCTCGAAAAAAATGTTGCAGTGACCAAAGTACCACTAGCGGAGTAAGCGGCAAAATGGCACCAGACAGACCGGACGCATCGGGAGTGGAGGCGGGCGGCGGTAGCGAGGGCCCAGTCGTGACGCGGGTTTTCGGCTTCTGCGAGGCCTTCAACGTGAAGGAGGTGGAGGTGGCGCCGCCCCACCAGCACTTCGTCGAGGAGGCGACAGTGGTCGAAGAGGGTATGGTGATCGAGGAGGAGGAGGTCGTGCCAATGATAAAGACCGAGCCCGACGACAAGAGCAGCAGCCAGTCCGACGACGACCTTACCTCCCTCAGCTGGCTTCACCAGCAGAACCTCCTCAAGGACCTCGACATCACCGAGCATCCCGTCAAGGTCATCAAAGAGGAGAGCATTGAGCACAGCGTCATCTGTGATGACAGTCTCGATGCCTCCGAGAACACCAACTCCGTGTCCAGCCTTGACGAGAGCTACTCACCTGGTAACGTCGTGCTTGTCTTTTATATTTTAGTTTTACTTTGATTTTTTTTTATGCAGCGATTTGCAGATGTTGCGGGAACTGGTAGTTTGCCCGATTGCCGGCAGTCACGCTACGGACACATTACTGTGTGCTTATGTAAATTAATTTGAGTGCGCAGAGCAGAATATTTTTTAAAAAAACTTATAATTAACCTATTTCTTTTATTGTGACTAGAGAACATTCTTCCTTTTTCTAAATTCGTAAACTTTAGCAGACGTGCCTGTGTTAAAACCTAAACAGTTGTCAGATGATTAATAAATCACATATTTATTGTGTAAATAATTTATTAATATCCAATAAATGCTTAAGTTTTAACACAAGAATAACAACTTAATAACAATAGTAGTAACTTTAGTGTCTAAATTTCGATCTAATACTACATTAAAAATTAATAAAAAAAAACATTCTGATTTATTTTTCTTTTATAATAGAGAGCAATGGGAAGTCTAGTAGCGGAGGTTCATCAAATCTGTTAAACTACCACGATGTTGTGTCCAACGGCAAGTTTCCATCCAAGAATACTCAGGACGGCGCCCAATCGCCTAGCAGCCCAGCACAAAGCAGTCCAAGCAAACACCACCACTACTTTAATAACAACAACATCAACAGCAACAACAACAATAACAACAACAACAATAATAATAGCCACAACATAAACAACAACAGCACCAATAGCGCGAACTTCAATTTGCCCGTGCCGAGTCGCAACAAGCACCCGACCCACATACCGTACGATCCGTACCTGCACAAAAACAGCAAGCCACCGTACTCGTTCTCCTGCCTGATCTTCATGGCGATCGAGGACAGCCCGGTGAAGGCACTGCCAGTAAAGGAGGTCTACGCTTGGATACTCGAGCACTTTCCTTACTTCAGGAACGCGCCCACCGGGTGGAAGAACTCCGTCAGGCATAATCTTAGCTTGAACAAGTGTTTCCGCAAGGTCGAGAAGTCGCCAGTGAGTTATTCTCGAGATGCGGTTCTTTATGTATGTCTTTTTTTTAACATTTTATTTTGAGTGCAAGGGTATGCGAGAGATTTACCGGAGGACCATTTTATTTACACACTTTTTTTTAAGTTCATTCGAAACGATGGATTTGGTTTTCTTTTGGGATAAGTTTTTAGCTTTGGAGCTTGATTACTTTTTTTACTTTTGTGACATTCATTCAGAAATTTACCAATAGTGTTACAAAGATAAAACTGATAATATTATGGATTCTTTTTATTTCTTACTCATTTTTACATTAATTTTGATTTAAGGAATGCTTGCATGACATTTAATACGGGAATCGATTTTAGTCGTTCCACTTTTTATTGCGATTACAATTCACATTGGATTTATTTACTTCAATTATAATCATTATTTGCTTTTAACCAAACCATGAACATTCTACTCATTTTATTAAAAGAAATGACTATGCAATTTAAGCGTCGATAAAATAGGAGCCGGTGGGTAATTCAAAAACCCTGGTAGATTACATCTCAAACAAATGTAGGTCAAAGCTAATTCATTTCTCGTTGAACTTTCAGAACCTAGGGAAAGGCTCTCTGTGGATGGTGGACGCGCAGTACCGGCCGAATCTTATCCAAGCGCTATCGCGCTCGCCTTTTCCGCCACCTACCTCGACGAACCTTACCACGCCGGAGAAGATAGCCCGCAAGGTAGTAAACAATCGGTTGCCGGATCCTACGCTCTTCCCCTACTTGTCTAAGAGGCTCGCCTCCAGCAATGTCGGCGACAATGCGGAAATCGAATTTGATAGCGACGTGGACGCCGCAGCAGCGGCTATGCTCTCTTTCAAGCACGGGCCCATCATTCTCAATCACAATAAAGGTAAATCTTATAAATACTATACGCAACAAAATGATCGCAACAAAATTTTTCATTTTGTAGGTAATTATCTGTACTTTGAGAGAAAAGCTATGCAAAACAGATGCGAGTCGATACCACATCTCCCTGTTCTGATAAACCATGTGCATTTTTGTTTAAAGAATTTGATTGTTTGACTTGGATCGATGTTTTTTTTCGAAAATAAAAGCAAGAAGAATGGGGATATACATCGTTCGACGTTTTAGTCGGTACCAAGAAATAGGTTCTTAAGGTTGGAGACCTGGTTAAGGCCGAACTAAGGTAACTAAGAACTAGAGCGTGCATTAATGTGGAAGAAGGATTAAGAAAGGTTATTCGACGCTGGGGAAAATATATGGTGTTAAATGCCTTTAACACTTTTTCGCTATGTCTATAGACAAGGAAGGAAGGAGTTGGAATCAGAAAATACTGCGCAAGTGATGAATCACGTGGTTTTTAGCTTCACCCATGGTTTATCCAATTTTTCAGGGCCAAAATGATGCGTAAAGTCCGATCGGCAAGTTCCTTGCTGTAGGTTTCGGATACTACTGAAACTGGTAGTATCTGTGAAAAATGCATCATTAACTTTAATAAAGTTTTATATTACTATCGAAAAACAAGTCGAAGAGTTCTAGGTAGTGAGGCAAACAATCAGATTACCTAAGAAACAAAATGTTTGAACTTTATTAGCCCACGGAGATATGACATTGACTCGCACTCACTTAGTATAGATTATTTAATTATCTACAAAATGAAAAAAAAATTTTTTATTGCGACGAAGAAAATATTTTTTTCAAGACTTAAAGGTTACCGGCAATAGAGTGTTAATAATTATAATTGTTAGTGGCGAGTTTTGTATTAATTAATAATGTTTTTATTTTAGATCGCAAAAAGAAAGATCCAAATGAAAAGCGGGTTCCAGTCATAACGAGGAGCTCCACCGAGGATCATACGTATAGTTTGATTACGTCTGTGCGACTTGAAAGGTATGTAGCATCCATTGAAATGATATTGATTTTAATTACAATAAGATGGAAATGAATATCTGGCCTTTTAAATCTATCGCAAATCGGCACATTCAACCTGAGTTATTAATAAACCTCATACGCAGTTGACAGATATAGTATATATGAAAAAGGCTTACACATCGGAACGTTTGTTCTACAGCCTACATGAATTCAGTTGTATTATAAGTTACATAGGGATATAGGAATCCTGCGTGGACGACTGCAGCGCCATTGATTGCATGGGACTATATCTAAATATGCATAATACAGGGTTTTCCAAAAATATCAAACCTCTCCCCCCCCCCTAATTTTGGAAATTAGAACTTAAACAAAATGATGAATCCTAAGGTCGATATGATTTTCGCCAAAGACTCTAATGGTGACCTTGAACTTAACCTTGGATGTATCCTTCCAGGTCGTTTGAAGGTAAACTTATTTATTTTTTTTTTTTATTTTTTTTTTCATTTAGATGGTTGATTCCAATATAAGGGGGGGGGGATTCGATTCTTTTTGAAAATCCTATATATGGATATATTTTTTACGAATTTCGCCACCGTCACGTGGTCAAACGCAGGTTTCCTATAGAATCGGTCATTTTTTATACACTGAGCATAACAATATAAATGTACAGTCTGTGTACAGCCTGGCAGTATAGCTACATTCGTCTATACTTTTCGCTGTAGTGGCAATACAAATCTGTATC
>UXGC01001784.1:0-17215 GCA_900480045.1 Eurytoma adleriae | reverse complement strand
TATTAGGCCATAAATCAGCAGAAATGACAGCTAAATATCAGGATGACAGACAGAATAGTTGGATTGAGATCTAAAAATATAGTGAACAGATTGTGAATTATAGTGATAATATCCTTGTATCTATATGATAATAAAGGATTTTAAATTTAGGTAACTATCCCTAAGATAGTTTTACTCTGCTCAGTCGATGTACGTCGTTTTATAACAAAAATTTTAGCAACCCATTATCCTGGTCTCAATGTGCTCTCTTTTGCCGAGATCACCGAAGGAACTGAGGTCAATATCATAAAAACAATTTAATCAACTCAAGGACAGAATTATGCAAATGGATCTTGCTTCACTTGTCACCGATGCAATCAAAACAATGGGAAAACCGGATTTATTTCCTCAAGGGCATCAACTCAATAATCATTCTACTATCACGCTTGAATTAGAAGAGTTACCTGATATTCATATCGCTATGGTAAATGACTTACCTATCATATGGGCTAACCTGGGATATGTAGAGTTCAATGTTATTCGACAACTCAGTGAACCCTTATTAGCATGCATTATTAGTAACCATTTGCCTTTTTTTTATCCAGGACAACCCGCTTATTTTCTCAATGATGAAAATATACTTGAATTACGAGCAAACTTCTCAACCACAGCGCTAGAAGATCCGACGCAATTTGCCGAAGCCATCGACAATTTTTTTCAATATATGCTCAATATCAACAAATTATTGATTGGTTAACTGGCAATGAACATCAACTTTATGCCCTTTTACCCCGCTGCCTACCCGGTACGCATTCAGGGAAACATTATTGAGGCGCCATTAAGAAAAGTTTTTATCGGCGAAATTTGCTTATTAAAACCCTATCCTGGCAGTCCGCAAACGATCGGGCAAGCGCAAGTGATCGGTTTTCACCACCAACAAGCATTACTTAGCTTAATGGGTTCTTCCCTTGGACTTTCTTTAACGACAGCCATTGAGCCAACAGGCCATACACTCTCCATTCAATTAAATGAAACGTTATTAGGAACCATGTTAGATGTTGCAGGTCACTCCATCTTACGCTTTGCGCCACCAATAGCATCGAATGCTACTCGCTGTCGACGCTCAGTTAATACCAACGCGCCAGATTTCTTAAGCAGAAAACCTATCACTAACTATTTTGCCACCGGTATTCGCGCGATTGATGGGCTATTAACCTGCGGTGTAGGACAACGATTAGGCATCTTTGCTGCCGCGGGTTGTGGCAAAACCATATTAATGAATATGCTAATTAATTATGCGCAAGCTGATATCTTCGTTATCGCGTTGATTGGTGAAAGAGGCCGAGAAGTTACTGAATTTGTTGATGAATTAAAACGCTCACCTCGTGGTAGTCAAACAATTCTTATTAGTTCAACCTCAGATCAACCTGCTGTTGATCGCTGTAATGCCGCTTTAGTGGCTACCACCGTAGCAGAATATTTTCGTGATCAAAATAAACATGTCATTCTGTTTATCGATTCAATTACCCGCTATTGCCGTGCTTTACGTGATGTTGCCTTAGCTTCGGGTGAGCTGCCTGCTCGCAAAGGTTTCCCCGCTTCGGTTTTTGAACAACTCCCCACATTACTCGAGCGGCCTGGTAATACCCAAAAAGGCGCATTAACCGCTTTTTATACCATTTTATTGGAAAATGAAGAAGAACCCGATGCGATTGGCGATGAAATACGTTCTATTCTCGATGGCCATATTTACCTTTCGCAACAGTTAGCAGCACAAGGTCATTACCCGGCTATCGACATTTTGCGCAGTACCAGTCGTCTGTTTCAACAAATTACTGAGCAACAACAGCAAACAGCTGCACGAAACTTTCGGCATTGTCTTACCCAGTTAGCATCATTAAAACTCTTACAAGAATTGGGGGAGTATCGTACTGGAGAAAATGATGATCATGACCAAGTTATCAAGAAGAAAAGTGCCATCGAACAGTTTTTGCAACAATCATGGCATCAATCTTGTTCGTTTTCTCAATCGGTTAAGGAGCTTTATGACATCGTGGCGTAAATTTGAAACTCCAATCAAATTACTACAACAAAAACAAACTCGATTAGCGTCAGCCATCGCCAAAATTAATAGAGAAATAACTAATGAACAGCATCGACATCAACAAGCTTGTTTTTTATTTACACAACTAATCGAACAAGCCAAAACATTAGAGCCTGTCGGGCAATTAGCCTATAACGGCTTGTTTGACAGTAAAAGGAAGCAAGCGATAGTGAAAGCACAAACGAATCAAGTACAGGCAGAAATAGCATTAATAGAACAGAATATAACCCAACTGGATCAACAAAAAAATTTGCTTCAACAGCAACAATTCAACTTGATAAAAAAAGAGAAAAAATTAAAGCATTGCTATCAGCAGGCAAAAAAATGCCATCGCTTAAAAATCGCTTCGCGAGAAGAGATACAATTACAGGAATTAGCAATTTATGGTTAATATTGATACTCATCAACCCCAACAGATTATTAGTAGTTCATCTTATTTACCAGATAATCCATGCACTCGCTTTTCTTCATCGGATTGCCATAATGAACAGATAAATAATACCTATTTATCAAAAGCAATTGATGAAAGATTAACCTTATTACAATCCATTCTTGTTAGCGCGCTACCAACTGAAATAACGGTTTATGATCAACAACAAGAACAACAAGAGTTGCCTGCCACTGAGTTAGTGATTCCTATTAACCTACCTTTCAGCAACATTGAAACAACAAATTTCTTTCGCTCAAGCTGCCAGCCTCATTCGATAACCGTCGATACCGATCAAAAAAGCTATCCGATTAATCAGCGAGCGATAGAAAAACAGACTCTAATTAGCGATACCGAGGAAAACCAACCAATTAGTGTAAAAATTAAACTGACCACCGCCGCCAAACATCATGATAACAATAGACTTGTACTAATCGAGGAAGAGACCGTTGCTAAATCATTTTTAACCGCGGGTGATACTCATTTGAAAAGTACTAGTCATCAAACGGTAAAAGAAGACGACTTATCGCCAACGATTATAAATGAGTTAAATAACATAGAACTTGCAGAGCAAGAAAATTGCCAATCAGTTACCGATAATAGTAACAACTTAGCTAATAGCGACAGTTCATCTCCTTTTGCTAGCTGGCCAACCCTGCCAACGGCAGCCAGCTATCAAAATAACACAACGGCAGAGCTTCCGGCCAAAACAGCAACAACCGCTATGCCATTTAACCATTCATTGCCTGAAGCTGAATTACGTTACACATTCACTCAATGGCAAGGTACTCATCACGTTGATATTTATCGGATTACTAATCACCATCTTCAACTTATGGCATCAAATAGCCATGTTATGTCGATACTTCAACGCCATTTAAACGAAAGAGCATCTCCATCGGCAGTATCCTTATTTGACACGCTCAATATCACACTCAATAACAGTGATGAATCAGGTGATGAATCATCATGAAGGGCAAATTATCACTTAGAACCAGCAGATATGCAGATAAAAAACCCGCATTTATCGCACTTTCAGCGCATTATCCCGGTGAAGAGATTATTACTGATAGCTACTGCTTCGTCTTACTGTTACAACAACCGAAATTACAGTTAACCGTTTATTTACCGATTGAGATCGCACTCAGCCAATACTTAACGATGTTAGCGCCACTGCCCTGGCTTTCTATTCCGGCCAGCTATCTAATTGAATTGTTACAAGAACAACTTACCACTATCTCAATTCCGCAATTAGGTGAATTTCAAATTCAAGTCACCCAGTTTGACTGCCTGCAACAACCGATTGATGCCATTAGAATAACGAGCTCATTAGGCCAGATATTGATTGTTGATACCAATGGTACTGCACCGTTAAAGGAGAACGGCTATGCCAACTTACCCTTACAGGTTAGATTTTCTATTGGTTATAGTCGACTAAAACAGCAACTTTTTCGCACTTTACAAACGGGCGATATTTTATTACTGCAACAATCCCTAACCTATCTTAGCGTCGAAACGTTACCGCTATTTCACTACACCTGGCAACCTCAAGGAAATATTATGTTAGAACAACCCGTTACTTCTGATCAGGATGATCATAATGCCAGCCCTGAATCCTCTACTGCTATTTTTGATTTAAACCAGCTAGCGTTGAAAGTAAATTTTATCTTACAACGGCAGACCTTTAGTTTAAATACGATAAAATCCTGGCAAACAGGCACACAACTTAGACTTAATAGTGATGCTCATTGTGCAATCGCTTTGGAAATTAACGGTCAAATTTTTGCCAAAGGCGAATTGATTCAGGTCGGTGAACAACTTGCTGTTGAATTACACACACTATTGTCAACCGAGCAAGAAGGCTAACTACCATGACAGATAATCCTGTTTCTATCATCATTCTGCTGTCAATTGCCACGTTGCTTCCCTTTTTGATTGCAGTAGGAACCTGTTATTTAAAGTTTTCCATTGTATTTGTCATGGTCAGGAATGCCATAGGTGTACAGCAAGTGCCATCCAATATGGTGTTAAATGCGATTGCTTTAATTTTGTCACTGTTTATCATGGCGCCATTAGCCAAAAATTTTTATCTCTATAGTGTTAATTATCAAACGGAAAATCCGCATGGTTTTACTGATCCCATACTACTTGATCAATTTTTAGATGAGAGTTTACAGGACTATCGCCAATATCTACATAAATACGCCGATCCAGAACTCGTTAATTTTTTTGTCGCCGCGCAAGAACGTGTTCCCCAACCAGAAAATCAAATTGATAACTCAATGGAAAATGGCTCTCTTATTCCTCTACTAGCCGCCTATGCCCTGAGTGAAATCAAAAGCGCATTTATTATCGGCTTTTATCTTTACTTACCTTTTGTGGTCATTGACTTAGTTGTATCAAGTATTCTACTCGCTTTAGGCATGATGATGATGAGCCCAATTACCTTATCGGTACCCATTAAACTGGTGTTATTTGTTGCCATGGATGGTTGGTCTTTATTATCAAAAGGGCTATTTTCGCAATACTTAGACTTAATGGCAGTCAAATAATATGGATATGAGTTATGCAATGAGTAAAGGGCTTTATTTGATCCTGATCCTGTCATTATTACCTGTGCTGGTCGCTACCGCTATTGGCTTGATTATTGGGTTATTACAAACTGTTACCCAGATCCAGGAGCAAACATTACCTTTCGGTTTAAAACTGGTGGCCGTTTTTATCTGCTTATTAATGTAAGCGGGTTGGTTGACGGAAAAAGTTATCGCTTATGCAACTGAAATGTTTAATCTTGGTTTCAGCGCTGGGATCTGACCGCAATGATGAAACTTTATTTAGCGCTACAAAATTCATTACTCAATTATTTACTAATTTTTGCCCGTCTGGCACCACTATTCTTTATGTTGCCTTTTTTAAGTGATCGCATACTAACCAATTTATCCTTAAAAGGAATTATCATTTTATTACTTACCCTTTGTTTATCACCATTGATAGTCATGCCAACATGGCAATCAACCAGCCAATTCATTGCGTTATCCGCTGTTGAACTCTTTATTGGTTTAACTATGGGCATCTTGATGGCTACACCTTTTTGGCTAGCCTCAGCGATAGGTGAATTTATTGATAACCAAAGGGGAGCCAGTATTGGTGATATGCTTGATCCAACCACTGGATCTGAATCTTCTTCACTCGCGTCATTAATCAATATATTCTGTGTTGCGTGGTTTCTCAATCAAGGCGGCATGATCGAATTTGTCGCGACAATAATTGAAAGTTATCAACAACTGCCTATCGGTCGCCCAATTAATTATGTTGATTTATTCGCCTTAGGGAAATGGTTAACTCGTTTCATTATGTTAGCAATAACCCTATCAGCACCGTTATTAATCGCACTGTTCATGCTAGAAATCAGCTTGGGCGTTTATTCACTATTTTGCCCGCAATTAAATGCATTCTCTTTATCATTGACACTTAAAAGTATCGTTGCTTTTGGCCTACTATTTATTCTGTTCAATACGACGCTACCTCAAGCATTTATTTCAGTGCTCCCGCCTTCAATTTCAGCAATAATTATAGTGGGTAACTGATGGCAGAAAAAACAGAAAAACCAACAGCCAAAAAATTACGTGATTCAGCTAAAAAAGGTCAATCCTTTAAAAGCAAAGATTTAGTCTCCGGTTTTGCCTACTTTGCTGGCACCTGTGTATTAGGGTTCTATCTCGAATTAGATCAATTTATTTATTTTTATCAACATATTTTATTAAATCCTCACAATATTAACCCACAAAGTTTTATCAATGCATTAATTTCTTTATTTTTATCGATTGTGCTACCAGTGATATTTATCAGTGTATTAGCGGCCATTATTCCATCACTGATTCAGTCAAAATTTATCCTGGCAACCGAGGCTATCAAGTTAGATTTTAAAAAACTGGATATCGTGCAAGGAATAAAACGTCTCGTGGATAAACGAGCTCTCAAAAACCTGTTCAAGGCATTACTATTTTTAGCTATTTTTATCAGTAGCTGCTATTTTTTTATTCAATCATACCAATCGACACTATTATTCACTCAACGAAAAACGATTTGGCATATTATTTATGATTGGCGTATTTTAACGCTGAAATTTGTCTTATTTTTTCTGCTATTTTCACTCCCTATTTTGTTTCTAGACGCCCTGTGTGAATATTTTCTCCATCACAGCGAGATGAAAATGGAAAAGCTCGAGGTAAAATGGGAATACAAAGAAAACGAAGGTAATCCAGAAATAAAATCGGCTCGTCGCGGTGCTCATCAAGAACTACTCAACGCAGAAACTAAACAAGCAATAGCACAATCATCAATGATATTAGCCAATCCGACTCATATTGCCATTGGTATCTATTTTGATCCTGATAACAGCATATTACCACTAGTAGCGGTTCGCATGGCGAACCAATATGCACTAGCGGTACAAGCCTATGCCAAACAGATAGGTATCCCAATTGTGCGTAACATCAAATTGGCACGCCAAATTTATCACCGCTACCGATTATACGAAACCGTAGTAAAACAAGATTTACTTGATGTGATTGATATTTTTATTTCGTTAAAGCAGGTTGAAATGGCCGCCATACTGGAAAATTCACCAATAGAGACAGAAAACAGTGAGCAAAAACTTTAATACTTTTGTTAACTTGGTGGATTTTTGCAAGTTAAACCGCTTAAATTCCTTTACTCTGTTATAAATAAAGCGAGAAGATGCTATGGAACAGCAAAATACGACCAACCGAAATGATAATAACACCGATGCTCAATTAGATGAGTATACTGAACTGGTGACAGAAGCCCTGCAGCAAGGTGCCAGCTTAAAGGATTTAGAAGGCATACCCGCTGAACTGATGGATGGTGTTTACCGCTTTGCATATGATTTTTATCAACAAGGTAAATTGGAAGAAGCTGAAACCTTTTTTCGTTTTCTCTGCTTATATGATTTTAATAATAGCGATTACATTATGGGATTAGGAGCGGTTAAACAGCTACAAAAACAGTATGAAACAGCGCTTGATCTCTACGCGCTGGCTTATATACATGGGGATAATGACTACCGCCCGATGTTCTACGGTGGACAATGTAATCTTATTATCGGTGAAAAAGAGAAAGCTAAATACTGCTTTCAGAAAGTCTATCAACATAGCAGCGAGCAAGAATTAAAGAATAGAGCGCAAGCCTATCTTGAACTCTTAACAACCTCTCCATCAAATGACGATAATCAAGGATGACCTAAAGATGGTAGAAATTAACCGATTAACAGCTAACAAAGCACACCCTTTTACTGCTGTAAAGCAAGACATAAGCGCGGATAATAATCTGGTCAACCAATTAACCGCGCTACAAAAAAATATCATCCAACTAGTCAATAGTGTAATTGAAAACGAACAAAAAAAAACGGCCAGTCAAAATCAATCTGATACAAATATACCGATCCTTACTCCACCCACAGATAATTCTTTATCTAGCGTAGATAATAATGCCCAATTACTGTTATTAATGAAACAATATCAACAATTGATCGGTAAAAATGAGATTAAAAATCTACGCGAAAATCTTACCCAATGGAAAATTCAAGCCCAGTTGAATCATCAGATTCAACAAGCCAAAAAAGTTGAACAAATCTATCTGGAAGTTGAAAAAAGCTCAACCAGCATCGAGATGATTTTATTGACAGTTGGTTACGTGTCGCCAACGGGCTACATGAACAAACCGAAGACGGTGCCAATGCACTGGCCAATCTATTTGCAAATCAGGGTCTCAGTGGCAGGCTTAGGCAAGCTATTGCAGGAAAAAATCGCCTCACTGATCGGCAACAGATGAGCAAACTCTTAGAGGAAGAGTTTCCATGGCTGAAGTTAGATTTAACTAATGCCAAATTATCTGTTGATGAACTTAACCAAAAAAAACTTGCCATTAAACAATTTTGCCAAGGCATTGAACATAATCGCCTAAAACCTATCTTTAGTGATAGCACCAGTCAAACCGATAAGGAATGGCGTGATAATGGTATTATCCATACAGAATGGTATAACGCTGTGCGTCATTCGATGAATGATTACAAGCGAACATTAAGCTCAATCTCTTACGCCCAAGGTGCTTATAAAAGTCTAGTGCGTGATACAGAAGCTCAGCGTAAACGACTAACCAGCCTTAAATATAATAACGATATTAATAATCAACTAAATCAAGCAGAAAAAAGTATTTTCAGTTTAAAGCTAGCCACCTTTAAAACATTAATCGAACTGGAATCGCAGCATCTGCAAGGCAGCGCTAAACTTACTTATCTGATGGCCAAAATGCGTGAATTGCTTGGTTCACTCACACTGGAGAGCATGAGTAGCCAACGAGAAATTTTGCAAGAAATGCAACGCATGACTGAAATCCAGGCAGAAAAACGCGCACAGGATATCGATGAAAAAATCCGTAAAGCAGAAGAAGCGCGTAAATGGATGGCGATTGGTAGCCAAATTTTTTCCTGGTTAATTGCAGCGGTTGGTGTAGTGGCCGCTGCTTTTACTGGTGGTGCCAGTCTGGCTTTAGCCGCAGTCGGGATCGCCTTATTGGCCGCGGATACCATTTGTCAGGCAGCCGGTGGTGGCTCTTTTATGAATAAAGCATTAGCGCCAGTCGGTGAAGCGATGATGAAAATGGCAGAATCGATCTCTGACTTTCTATGCCAAATCGCGGTTAGTGAAGCTAAGTTAAATGGAGCATCAGAAAGTGAAATCGTCGAATTGAAAAAACAGGCCAAAGAGATAACCGACATTGTCGCCACGATTATTGTTGCAGTGACAATGGTTGCTGCCGCCATTGGCACAGCAAAATTAGCCAGTGTGGCGGGTAAAATGATTGGTAAAATTATCGCGGACAAGCTTAAACGTGCTCTAAATCAATTATTGGACAAGATGATCAATAATCTATTGAGTAACTTAGCACGCATCGTCGGCAACGATACCAGCAAAATGATTGCTATTGCTATCAAACAAGCATTCAATAACTTACTGGACAAAACGATCAATAATACATTAATCAGTAGCATGAAAAATAAATTGGCTCCATATATCAATGCCTCAATGGTACAAAAAAGCTTAATCGGTCTTTCTGTGGTTAATGCTAATACTAGTGCCGGTTTAAATCTCCATGCTGCAAATTTAGAAGCTGATGTTATCAAACGGTTAGGCGATTTAACGGTCATTAACCAAATAATGGCTCAACTGGATAAACTGCTTAACCAAGTGATGGATAACTTTGCCCAGGAAATGGAAACTGTGGCTGAGTTAATGCGCAAAATTGGCGAAATGGGCAGCCAAAGCCTACATACCGGTAAATATATTACTCATAACTTAAACACCATGGCATAAAAAGGACTTAATCATGACAACTATTACTCCTTCAATCACTAAACATTCTGTTTCGCCAATAACTCAATTGGATGTCAAAAACATTACAGAACCTAACTCAACATCTGACAAAATAGCATCTCAGATCTTGGCTAGCAAAACAGCACAACAGCAGATTGAACAAACGACCAAAGAACAAATCAATCAAACTAATTTACCGCTACTCACACCACCAACAGTGGAAAAAGATTCCGAGGCGTTATTCGATCGTTTAGAAAAATCACCGCCTATAGTGATGAATTTATTAGGTACTAGTGATGTGCAATTACTAGCGCTACTTAATAAAATATCAACAACATTAAGAGAACTTAATGCTAAAAGCCGTGAAAGTGGCGATAAACTTAAAATTACCACATTACAATCCAGCGAAAAAGTCAAAGACAGTAAATACACAGAAGCCGGCTCATTATTGACAAGTGCTATCGCCGGTAGCTCTTTAAGTCTGGGAATGGCAGTTGCCGGCGCAGGGATCAGTCTTAAAGGACTGTCACAAACCACCAACAACATAATTGGCAGTCCACAAAATAGCTCACTGATAGCCGGAAATGCCGTCAGTAACTTATCAAACCCAATCAGCCAAATGACTCAGCAGCCCTTAGCTGCTGGACAAATTAAAGAACAAGGTAACCAGCGTATTTTAGAAACTGAGCAACAAATTAATAATACCACCGGCGAAACCCATCAACGGGAAGAAAATATCAATGAAGAGGTAAAGAATAAAATGATACAAATTCTCAATAAGATGATCGAATATAGCCAACAAACCGTATCCACCATCTCAGGTAATATTAGAGCTTAACGTTAACGTTAGCACGTATTCAATGAACAATAACTAGACGAAATTTTTATGGTAATTTCAACAAATTCAACACCACACTCTGCTGCATGTTCTACTGAGATAAAACATAATGACTCTAGTCATCCAGTTATCGATGCTAATATTTCATTAAATAATAATATTACACCTATCTTACCAACAGAATTAACTATTTTACTGTCTGAGACAATCGAATATGATCTTAGCGATAATAACCAAAATGATGCATTACAAAACAAACAAAAAGCGTATCTTTTTGCCACACAAAGTGCACTCAACGATATAAAAAATGGCAATAAAGAGACAGAAAAGGGAACGCAAAATATAATATATGGAAGAATAACTAAAGATCAGGCACTAATAAAACAAGGTGAAGCATTAGTAGAACAAGGTAAGGCACTAACAGATCGCGGCCAAACTAACCTAGCTCGACTATTATATGATAAAAATCCCCCTCCTATTAGCAAAAGCTATTATCAGTCACGTAATGCGTTATTACCTACAGCAGAACAACTTACACAACAGCAGCAAACATTAACAGAAAATAATTATAATTCATTAATGGTAATGTTTATTGATATTAAACAGACTATTAGCGATGCCAATAAGAGTTATCTGCACTGTTACCGCGATATATTTAAAAATAGTATGGAAAAATTTCAGGAGATTAGCGGCTCACTTTCTGATGTCAGTAATTACGTCAGTGAAAGCTCAAAAGATAACTTTATTACTCTTAAGCAACAGAAAATGCTGGAGGATTTACAACAATTACACACTAAATTATCGCAAGAACCGACGGGGATCATTTATCAACAAGAAATTAAATTTATCAAACTAGCGGAAGGTGATTATCAAAAAGTTGGCGATAATAGCGGTGTGCGTTATACCGAAGCGCAAGCTTTGGCACTGATGCAAAGCTATCGCCAATCTTTTGAACAAAAAGTTACCGGCACTTTAATGGAAGCGCCCGATTTATCTCAAATCAATGCAGAAAGTTTAACGCAAGGTATTATAATTAAAATAAAAATTGATCCCAAACCATTAGCGCGTGTTATTCAAGTAGTGGAAAATTTGCAACAACCAACCACAGATAATCTTGAGATTTCCCAGGCGCGTTTCAATCTAATCAATACCGCGATTGATACGACTAAAAAAGATTATCAAGCCATGCTAGATGAGTTGTCACAACGTTACAATACGGCCAATACTAACTATGATAACTTCGTTAAAATTTTAAGTAGTACCATCAATGCTATGCAAGATAGCGCCAAAAGCTTTTTACGTTAATCCCAGGTTCATCCTCATTTGAATAATAAAGAGTAGTATTTTATGACTACTCTTTTATGCGATCTATTTTTCAGATTATTATGCTAGTAATAGAACATCAAAGAATAGTTTTGTAGCTTATATTCATAATTTCTCTATAATTAGAGTGTTATAGTATATAGAACGTAAAGCATCGATAACATAATTAGGTTTTTATTTAGGTGCCTGGCAAAGGCTTTAATGAAAATTGAACATTTATCAGGCGATTGTTTATAAAAATTTATTCATATTGGTTTATTAAGAATGCAACTATTTTGCCTAAAATTCTTTTCAGCCTTTACTCTATTTATTTCACTCACTGGTTGCTCGTCATCGACAACAGTAACAAAATTTCCATCAGCCAAAACGGCATCATCTTCGCCAACAGCGTTGGAAATTCTAAATCGTCATCAACCCACTACTGAAAAAACGACTGATTTAGTCGATCGTTTTGCTAGCCAAATTTTTACTGAAACAAATCCACAAGGGATGGCAATCGTGGTTATCGACAATGATCAGATAGTCACCCGTTATTATGGTGAAACGGCTCCAGGTAGCCGAAAAACCCCTGGCCCTGATTCATTGATCCGCATTGCTTCATTAACAAAATTAATGACCAGTGAAGTGATGATCAAATTAGAAGAGGATAAAAAATTACACATTACTGATCCACTACAAAACTATAGCTATTTCGGTACTCATATCCCTATTTATAATGGCAAAGAACCAATTCGCTTATATCACCTGGCTAGTCATACCAGCGGTTTACCCAGGGAACAACCTGGCGGTAAAATCGGTCGACCGGTATTTGTTTGGCCAACCCAGACAAATCGTTGGGCATGGTTGAAAAAAGCAAAAATGAAGTGTTTACCTGGAACGAAAGCCGCCTATTCTAATCTGGCTTATGATCTACTAGCAGATGCTTTGGCAAAAGCAGCAGGAAAATCTTATAAACAACTTTTTGCCGAAAAAATAACCCTACCAAGCGAAATGTATGATACAACTTTTACCCCAACTACCCATCAATGTTCTCGCCTAATGGTCGGTTATAAATCCAGTCCATGTATTAGTACGTTAGCTGCCGCCGGCAGTGGAGGTGTTTATTCTACACCAGCTGATATGCAAAGATGGATGCAACAATTTCTGTCAACCCATCCCCAAGTTAGTAAAACAACCGCTCAACGTGAACAAGCGATCTATTTTGCTCGCGATATGCTTACCGACATAAAAGGGATGGACGTCGCTGGGCATGCCGATGGTATTGGCCTTGGATGGGTTTATATGAATCCACGAGATGGCATTCCCGGCATTTATCAAAAAACCGGTGGCGGTGGGGGTTTTAATACCTATATGACCATGATCCCACAACAACGTATCGGTATCTTTGCGGTGATTTCACGCAAAAAAGGCAGTAAATTTAGTCGCTTAACCCAAGGAATCAATGATTTAACCGCGGCACTTACCATCAACCACAATAATGATACTTTTCAGCCAACCAAACAAGATTTTGCGGTAAATCTGGTTAAAAAACTGCTAGAAAGCCCTGATCATGGTTAAGCCAAATAATAGGCAATAAATTTTTTTATCAGCATGGTAACGGATTAATAATAGAGCTAACCATACTGTAAAAGCGCATTATTGACGCCGCATTAATAATAAAATGCTAAATCCAAGAAATAGTACACTGGGTAACATTGCAGCGATTATTGGCGGAACACCATAGACTAAACCTAAATTACCAAAACCCTCATTGAGCAGATAAAAAATAAATCCGCCAGAAATACCGATCAATACTCTTACCCCGATTGCCACACTTCGCAGCGGCCCAAAAATAAATGATAGGGCCATTAACATCATGACGGCAACAGAAAGCGGTGATAGAATTTTCTTCCACATACTTAATTGATAGACTGACGCTTCTTGCCCACTCTCCTTAAGATATTTAACGTATTTATAAAGACCTCGTATTGGTAGCGAATCCGGTTCCAGAGAAACCACGCCCAATTTTTCTGGGTTTAGATTGGTTTTCCAATCCATCAATAAACTCTGTGAGCCAGTAATATCCTTTTCATTGTTAATCAATGACTTATCTACTTGTGACAATTGCCATTGATGAGTATCAGTGTTATAGCGGCCTGAAGCAGCAAAAATAACCGCTTGCAGTTTCTTCTGTGCATCAAATTGATAGATGGAAACTTCTTTTATTTCATTTTTACCGATAACACGCTGAATATGAATAAAATCATTACCATCTTTAGCCCATAAACCACGATCTGTTACCATTAACGATCGACCAACAATTTTTTCCGCCCGATAGTTACGCGCCCACTGCTCTGCTGCAGGAGCAACCCATTCCCCAATAACCATCGTTAGGATCACTAAAGGGATCGCAGTCTTCATCACTGACATCGCAACCTGTAGGCGAGAAAAACCAGCCGCCTGCATCACCACCAATTCACTACGGGTTGCTAGAGTTCCCAAACCAAGTAATGCGCCTAACAGTGCCGCCATTGGAAAAAAGACTTCAATATCTCTGGGAACGGTTAATAAAGTAAAAATCCCTGCACTCCAGGTGGTATACTCACCATCACCCACTTTTCTTAATTGCTCAACAAATTTAATAATGCCCGATAATGAAATCAACATAAAAAGGGTCATTAGGATTGAAAAGAGAATAGTACGCCCAATATATTTATCTAGTACACCAAACATTAGGCGGCTCCTTGATAGAACTTAGCACGTAGCCGACGCATCCAAACGGTATCCCAAATATTCAATATAAGCGCTAATAGCAGAAAAGCCGCATTAACTAACCACATTGTTATCGTAGGATCAATTTCACCTTTTTCTGCATTGGAGTGCAAAGTACTTTGTAATAGAAAGAAAATTAAATAAAGCAACATGGCCGGTAACATACTTAACACTCGACCCTGCCTGGGGTTAACTTCACTCAATGGCACAACCATCAAGGCCATAATCAGTACTGCCACCACCAATGTTAAACGCCAGTGAAATTCCGCTTTTGATTCAGCATCTGTGGCATGCCACAATTGCAACATATCCTTTTGCTCGATTTTATCGCCTGTAGCTGCCGTTTCTTTATGATCGATCACCGCCTGATAATCCTTAAAATCCGTTATGCGAAAATCGCGTAATAACGCAGTGCCTTCGTAGCGGGTTCCTTTGTCTAATACCACAATTTGATTACCGTTTTGATCCTCGCGGATACGGCCACTTTCGGCAATCACTACCGAAGGGCGTTGATTATTAACCGGACGTAATTGCGCCATAAAGACATCAGTAAAATTCTTGCCTTTTACCTCACTGATATAAAGAACAATATTTTGATCCTTGGTTGTTTTGAATCGCCCCTCAACCATATGAGTTAAACCAGGATTGGCTTGCGCATCCGCTAAAGCTTGTTCTTGATATTTTGCTGACCAGGGTAACATCCATGCTACATTGACTGCCGCAATCAGAGCGGTAAATAATGCCAGAATTAAGGCCGCTATTACTAATACCTTTTTACCCAAGCCACAGGCATGCATAACAGTAATTTCACTATCGATATAGAGTTTACTGTAAGTCATTAACAGTCCAAGAAAGAGACTTAATGGCAAAATCAATTGTGCCATTTCAGGGATACCAAGCCCCAACAGAGGAAAAACTAAATCGGAAGGAATATTTCCCTGAACCGCTGAACTTAATATATTGATTGTTTTTTGACTAAAAAAAATTAAAATCAGGATAAAAAGTATTGCAACTTGACTTTTCAGCGTTTCCTTAACTAAATATCGAATTATAATCACACTAATTACACCTGTGGAAAACTTGTTTTTTGCAGCAAAATAGCTAACTTCATCGTATAGTTACAGTTACGTACAATATTTTGGTTTTCTTAATCGTTACAATGTATCATGATGATAAATGTAGCATTAACTATTGGAACACCAAACAGAATATGCTAAATCGTTATCTATTACTATCCGTAAACCATTGGGTTAGTTTAACATAAAGCAGCTATTTCATAAGGTAAATTTATACTGTTCGTTAATTTTAGCGATAGTATCAATCTTTGTCTTTAAAATTCAGGAGAATGCATGGAGTTTAGTGTAAAAAGCGGTAGCCCAGAGAAACAGCGTAGCGCCTGTATTATTGTTGGGGTATTTGAACCTCGCCGCTTATCCCCTATAGCCGAACAACTGGATACTATCAGTGACGGCTATATCAGTGCCTTACTACGCCGCGGAGAACTGGAAGGTAAAGTTGGCCAAACGCTATTACTGCACCATGTTCCTAATATATTATCTGAACGTATTCTGTTAGTTGGATGCGGTAAAGAACGTGAACTCGATGAGCGTCAATATAAACAGATTATCCAAAAAACAATTAATACCTTAAATGAAACCGGCTCAATGGAAGCTGTGTGCTTTCTAACAGAATTGCATGTAAAAAGCCGCAATAATTATTGGAAAGTTCGCCAAGCAGTGGAAACCGCCAAAGAAACGTTATATGTATTTAATCAACTCAAAAGTAATAAGAGCGAGCCACGACGACCCTTACGTAAAATCGTCTTTAATGTCCCAACACGCCGTGATTTAGCCAATGGCGAGCGCGCTATTTCACACGGCCTTGCTGTCTCAATAGGCATTAAGTCAGCAAAAGATCTGGCTAATATGCCGCCCAATATTTGCAATGCTGCCTATTTAGCTTCACAAGCTCGTCAGTTAGCTGACAATTATCAAAATCTTACCACCAAAGTAATTGGCGAAGAGCAGATGAAAGAGCTGGCAATGAATGCTTATTTAGCAGTTGGCCAAGGCTCACAAAATGAATCGCTAATGTCGATTATGGAATACAAAGGAAGCACCGATCCAGCGGCTAAACCGATTGTGTTAGTCGGTAAAGGATTAACTTTTGACTCTGGCGGGATTTCTATTAAACCATCCGATGGCATGGATGAAATGAAATATGATATGTGCGGAGCCGCAACTGTTTATGGCGTTATGCGCTTTGTTGCTGAACTAAAACTGCCGATTAACGTTATTGCCGTATTAGCGGGTTGTGAAAATATGCCGAGCGGTAAAGCTTATCGACCCGGTGATATTTTAACTACCATGTCAGGACAGACAGTAGAAGTCCTCAATACC
>UXGC01001783.1:0-17218 GCA_900480045.1 Eurytoma adleriae | reverse complement strand
CAGAGCTGATAGAGCCGCTTTGCTGTCTGAATAGATGTACACGTCTAGGTTAGACCATCCATCCTCCAGCATGTGCTGAGCCTCTGATTGCTCTAACTTCCGCTTGGAATGCGGTGGCGTGTTTATCCAGGGCGAAGACCAGTTCTTTGTTGCTACCCTTAAGCCAAGCACCAGCTCCTGTACCTCACCGTCCTTTGATCCGTCAGTGTACCAGCATCTAGTATTGCCCCCTGTCGGCCCTACTGACAGATTTCCCTCCTCTCTAGATGGCATGGACACCTCGAATTTCTTATTAAAGAAGAATTTCCTTGTTCCATTGTCCAGGAGGTCGAGGAGGTTGCTAATGTCAACATCCCCATGCCCTCGCCAGTTTCTTGAGATCCTAGCTTTTGCTCTGAAAGTTGTGGACCTAACCTTAAGTCAAGAGGGGGAAGATGGAGCACCAACTCTAAAACTTTTAAAGGTGTCCACCTCCTCACCCCCGCAAAGCCTCTCATAATTAGTCCTTGTAGTCTATTCAAGACCAAGATTCCCGTTTTTAGCCTGCACCTAGGCCACCAGGCGATGGCCCCATGTAGCAGTCGTGGTCTTAGTACTGCAGTAGACTTGACCTTTAAAATGCCGTTTAATTTATGTCTATTTTTGATCGCGAGATATTTGATTTTGTCCCTTTAAAGAAACAGTGAGTGTGGCGTGGAGCCGCCTGGTAGAAGGCGCTCTATGTTTTATTTTTTGTTTCGAAAAAATGAAATATCTCGCAATCAAAAATAGATAGAGACATAAACCAAATGGCATTTTAAAGCTGAAGTAATGCTGAAAAGTGAAAAATTATTCCGATTCATTAAAAATGATTTGCTGATCTTGAAATCCGATGTCAAAGCTAAATTTTTGTACTAGAAGCAGTTTAGAAAAACTTTACCAATTGTACGTTTTTGAAATAGGGTTCGAATCCTTACTAAAAAAGAGAATGATGAAAAGTGAAGTGACTCTATTGATTCTGATTGGTCAGTTTGACGCGGAGATTTGAAATTTGATTGGCTTACAAATTGTGACGTATTGTGACGGAAATTTAGCGCGAAATTTTGAATCACATTTTATCGTTTTACATGTACCACGCGCAAAGGGCGCATTTAGACTTCTAGTTATTTAAATAGAGTAACACTCTCTTGAAAAAACGATGGCAGGATGATGTGAAGCCTCGAAAAAAGAGATTTGATTGGATAATGGTTAAACATCGGTGGCTCCAAATTTCAAAATTTTTTTATGTGAACTTTATATTTTAGTTTAATTTTGGTTCCTTACTAAAAAAGAGAATCATGAAAAGTGAAGCCTCTATTGATTGTCATTGGTCAGTTTGACGCGGAGATTTGAAAATTGATTGGCTTACAAATTGTGATATATTGTGACGGAAATTTGGCGCGAAAATTTGAATCACATTTTATCATTTTACATGTACCGTGTGCAAAGGGCGCATTTAGACTTCTAGTTATTTAAATAGAGTAATCCTCTCTTGAAAAAACGATGGCAGGATGATGTGAAGCCCCGAAAAAAGAGATTTGATTGGATAATGGTTAAACATCCGGTGCGCCAAAATTCAAAATTTTTTATATGAACTTTATATTTTAGTTTAATTTTGGTTTATTTAAAGAGTAGTCCTCTTTTAAAAAAAATGATGGCAGTTTAAAATAATTATTTATTTTGAGAAATTCAGTTCGAAACATTTATTTACAGTGTACTTTTCTAATTTCCCTTTCACAAAAATCTGAAAATTTGCTAGTTCGAAATTAAGTAAACATTTTTTTGAAGAATATAATTTACATGAGAAATTCACGCTCACACTTTAGGAATTATTTTGATAAAACTAGTTCACCTGCGATACCAGTAGATGGTTTTATTTGATTTCGCAATTAACTAGACTGTGAAGCAATTACGAAAATTAAATTAATATCGTAAAATTATTAACTTGTCAAACCCGTTCTCATTTGAAAGTAACTTGCGAAGCCCACGTTCACGAGCATAATTTAATTCATCGCAGCTGAAAAATTGAACTATAAACGATGTAAACACATTCATATTTATTACACGCGTAAAATACATAAATCGTGTAAAATTATTATCACTTAGAATTAAAAAAAAATATTTTTTAAATTCCTCAAACAATACCGTTGAAATCCGTTACAAATTATGTTATTAAAATAGTGAGTGTAACGTAATGCATCTCTGTTGAAAAATTAAAGTAAACAATGTTTACAAATTAATATTTATTACACGAGTAAAATTCGTAAATCGAGTAAAATTATTATCACATAGAATTAAAAAAAAAATCTTTTCCGAATACCTCGAACAATGCTGCATTTTCCTAAACGCGGCGAAAACAAATTCCCCTAAATAGAGCGTAAATCACGCAGTCCCTTAAACGTCCGCTGCAAAAGTGCCGTGAGAAATAGCGTCAAACCGGCGCGGTCTAGGAATGCCCGCGCACCTCGTCGCCTCTTCTTCTTCTCCCTCAAAAAAAAAAAAAAAAAAAAAATCCTTCCACATACCGTCCAATTTTTATGACCCCCAGTTAACCCCGTCCCACCCAGGCGCACAATAAAGCTCGCAACGAATTACAATTCGCAAGTATAAATCCAACGCCCACGTGCGAGATGTCCGTCTCTATCTCTCGGCCGGCCGCCTCTCATAAAACACGGCCGTTTAACCCCGTACCGAAATAGGGGGGGGGGGCGCCGGAAAAATTTTTTCCGCGGGCGATTTACGCCGCGCGAGCCCCGAGTATCTCCGCGAGGGAGAGAGACTCTCGTCGCCGGGAGGATTTACGGAGATGGGACGAAATTTAGCGAGCGCACGTGCACGCCGCGGATACGTTATTGGGCTCGGCGCTCCGTAATTTTGCGCGGACCCGATGTCCCGCGGACGGGGTTCTTTTCGCGGCCGAGCTTTTAGTGCGCCGACGCGGCGGATATTTACGAGGGAGGAGCGCACCGCGCGTGCCTAGACTACTCAGTTTATGAACAATCAGTTACTATTATAATGATACTTTTAAGTTGGAGAAATTGTTTTCGCGCTCGGGGGATAAAGTTTCCCCCGTGCTGGCGTAAATTCGCCGAGAGGGTGGTTTTAGATAGTAAATCAATCGCTTTATTTGTTAAACTGCTGTAAAAATTTTAAATCGGATGGTCAGTTGAAAGGATGATAAGGGGCTGTGAAAACTTACGTACAGGAATCTACCTTATCGACATCGATATTTTCTTTGTTATTTAAAAATCAGAAAAAAATTTTGTGAAAAATATTTTCACCTGATTTTAATTTTCAAGCTCTTAAGCTATCACTGTTTTATCACGATAATCAACTTCTATATAATGGGTAAAGAAGTATTCATACTTTCATTGTGTTTCGAAGATTATTATCGTTGTGATTGTTATCGCTGTGATCAAGGAAGTGATCTAAATTTTTTTTAAGTGCGTTTATTTTTTATAAGCACCTAACTTATTGAAAGTTACTTATGATTGAGTATACTTAAACTCTCCTTAATCTCGACAGTACACAAAGACTTTCAAATCAGTTGAAAGTAGTATTACCAGAATAATACCGGTTAATGGGTAAACCTTTCAATTTTGCTTTTAGTAAGTGTTTCAAATTTTAATATATAAAATTTTTTAATTTCAAATGAAGTATTCAATCCAAAAATTAATTAAACAAGATGCAATAAATTAAATTATCATCAATAATAATTATTATTTTAATAATAGATATTACGAAATTCAATCCGAAAACATTTGTTAAATCATGATTCTCAAATAAAAAATCCTACCAACTACATGCAATGAAAATAGATCCATAAATAATAATTATAATTTTTAGGAGTATTCATTCATTAAATTTTAGTCGTTTAGATTAAATTAGACCTCGTAGCTCCTCGAATGAATATAAAAAATTATTTGCATTGGTAATTTACTCAATATGAATGACACAATGTTTAATATTAGTTAGTACATTTACCGCCAAGTGGACTTTGAGTCTGATTTGTTTCCCACTAACTAGTCTGTTGCTTCATTTTCATACGTCACCTTTAGACCACAATGGTTACAGTGCTAAATAAAGCTACTAGTGCTCAATCATTTACACGATTATAACTGAGTATAAAAAAATCATAATATTTTAGTTTTTTTGTTTACTAGAAGTCTAAATGCGCGCATTGCGCGCGGTATTTGTAAAATGATTAAATGTGATTCAAAATTTGGCGCCAAATTTCCGTCACAATACGTCACAATTTGTAAGCCAATCAAATTTCAATCTCCGCGTTAAACTGACCAATCACATTCAATAGAGGCTTCGCTTTTCATCATTCTCTTTTTTAGTAAGGAAAAACTGAATTTTTATATTTGCTCATTCATTATTTTCAAATGACGTGACTATTGTTTAAAAATATATTAAGAATATATTCTTAAATATTAGTCACGTCACTTTTCACGTCACTTTTCACGTCACTTTTCACGTCACTTTTCACGTCACTTTTCACGTCACTTTTTACGTCACTTTTCACGTCACTTTTCGCGTCACTTTTTACGACGCTTTTCACGTCGCTTTTTACGTCACTTTTTGCTCGATAAGGTGACGTGAAAAGCGACGTCGGACGTGACGTAAAAAGTGCCGTGGAAAGTGACGTAACCATTTTCAGTAGGGTAACTTCATTACAATCTTTTTTTTGTAAAACTATATTACACTTACCTTTCTTTTAAGACTAACAGACTGAAAAATATAGATTTTTACACATGTGAGAATTAAATTAGTAGGACAAGCTGTATTTGGCTAGTTGTTGCGGGGCACGCATGATTCTGCGCTAGATTATCTAAACGCCTAATAATTGTAGATTCTTCTTTTCGAAAATAATACCCACTGCTAACAATAAAGACAAAATTAGGGAGCAATAAAAAAAATGAAAGCAGCGCACAAAATCCATGAAAATAATCAATCACCAGCCACTGTACATCAAACCCAATCCCCCGCGGTCGGGCATCCAACAAAAGGGCTAAACCGAACAATCCGCAGCGAGCAAAAAAAACCGCGCCGCTTCAATTCGCGAATCGATACCGAATTCCGAGAAGCTCGCGGGCGCGAGAGGAAGGGTCGCCGGGCAAAAAGTCCGCGACGACGCTCTATGCGCTCGCGAGAAGATAGCCTCTCGCGCCGGCCCGGAGAATAATGCACGAGGGGGAGTCGCGCTCCCTCGGAGCCTCGACTCCCGTAAATCAAGGCGCCACGCGCTCCCCGAGTGTCGTTACCTCCGCGGGAGGGACTCCTTTACTGCCTCCCCCTCTTCTTCTTTTTTGTACCTCGCGGTCTCGCCTCGTCTCCTCATTTTTTTCTTCTTTTTTTTTGGTACTACTTTGAAAGCGGCGCAGCCGCGCGGTATTTATTTGCCCGCGCGGATTTGACTAATGACTTAGGAGCGCAGAAAAAGTGCGGGGCTTCGCGGAATGCTCCCGTGGGCTGGTCTCGTTCTTTTTGTGGTCGACGGGGGTGGATGTAAAATCGGCGGGTGAAAACTTTATTAGAGGGAATGTATAGGGTACGTATCCGCCTCTGCTGCCGATCGAAGTATTTACGAGGTGCATCGCTCGCGGTGCACAGCCGGCGACGGGTTGTTGCTAAACAGCGCTGGGCACATCTTCTGATATTACCTCATGAACGGCGATAAAGTTATTCTCAATTTTCAGCGAATCGATTTTTTTTTTCGAGCAAAGGAGGCGTTGATTGTTCCTTTTTTGTTTTAGAAAATGGCGGGTGTATTTTTTTATGGGGTTGGAACAATGGAGCCGGTTGCGAAAGATTCCTCGCGAGATGAAAAGTTTGCTATCTTATTGCGCATCCTCACTTTTCGAGTGATCGACGTTGTTAAAATAATAACTTGTTGAATTAAATTGCGCGGTGGAATTAAGGTATCTTTGATTTGCTTCTCGAAAGAGTTAATGATGCATATTTTGTATACTGGTTGTTATGTTTTGTTATTATTCTAATCGAGTTATTGAATCACGTACTCGTAAATCACATTTTAGAGGCTGGATGTTGATTATTTTATAGTAATTGTAAAAAATCTTTAGGTTGATTGAAGATGATAGAAATAAGAACAGAAATTTACATGAAAGTACGTAACTATAAATTATATAATTAATTTTTCTTTCGCGAATAAATTGATGTCTGCTCTTTGATCCACATTTAAACAGATAGTGATTATTTCAAACTGTTTCAGAGCTATATAAACGGAACTGCATCAAAATCAACTGCATTGATTTTTTTAGATAAATTTTGTTAAAAAAAATTTGTTCTATATTAAAGTTTATTATTCTCTCTTAGAAAAATGGTTCTTTTAAACAATAATGCCATCTATTCTTGATCTGATGGGTTCTGATGCGGTCACGTAATCAGCAAGCTGTCAGTTTACAGTATACGAAAATAGAAAATAATTTATTTTTCAATAACTGAAGTATGTGGCTAATTTTACAACAAAATGTTCTCTGTAACCGGCTTTGTTGAATGAAAAGACGAAATAACATGAACTAGCAAGGTGAAGATTTTCCTAGTAACAGTGAAACAATATCAAAAAGATTTTTCTAAAAATTACCATTTACTATTTTTAATTGCTGTCAATAATTATTACGCTTTTTATTATAATTATTATCATTCTGAATAATCTGCCTCAATTAGTTATTGCCTTAATCATACCACCACGAGAGCATAACAACATTTTCATTGCAAAACTTTCAAGGAAAGGGCCAATTAAAGAAAAATAAGTGCACACTAACGGCTAACAGTTCAGTATATCACTTATAAAATTTACATTTCCGTAAATTCTTGAATAATTAAATCTCAAACGTCGACGATAAATAAAAAGGTCTCGCTCTTTAGGAAACCGAAAATGTACCAAAGCAATCTTAAAAACGTTTAGCTCAAACTACCTAATTAACTCATAACTCTTCAATCCCGAACCGTTAATTTCCCGAGCCACACGCGTAATTCTCCCCCACGCACATTCCCTCATCCACCCAGACCTCCGCCCCTCCCCTTCTAGAAGTAAAATAGCAATAAATCCTCACAGTGAACCCCACCCAAATTCCCGCCTCGGAAAATACCTGTTTCAAGGAAAATGCGCACCTCGATGCACTACAGATACGTTATTAACGCCCCGTCCAGCAAGAAAAAAGTGTCATGGAAAAAATATTTGGCCGGGTTGTCGGCAGTGTTATTATCGTGATAGCAATATTAGTATTCCTACAATAACTTGCAATATGCAATAAGTAATCAGTTTATAGTTATGACTAATTGGCGATTTCTACTAGGGTAAAGTTATACTTTCATAGTTTTTTAAAAAGTATGTAATTTTATTACTAAATATCGACGCGAGACTTACTTGCGGGCACCGAACGTTATGTTCGGGGATCCGAACGTTATGTGCGGGGATCCGAACGTTATGTGCGGGGACATAATGTTACGTGCGTCGACGGAAAACTTATATGCGAGCTCGGAAAGTTTATATTTTACTACGCATTGATTCAAAAAATCATTGAATTCTTACAATCATTGCAATCAAATGTCACTAAAATTATGAATAACCCCTGTGATGCCTTGAAGTGGCCGTGCTATGAATTCCGGGGCTTTTCCGCGCGCGGCACCTAAGATATTAGCATTTAGAGGAGGCGGCGGCGGCGGCGGAGGTCGCGGCGAGTGTCGAGAGCCCATCGGGCACGGAAACGGCTCGGGGCCTCCTCCTTTTTTGGTCCTCGCGGAGCCGCGAGCTACTTTTGCCGTCGGCGCGCGCCTGGCTTTTATCGGCGGCCGTAAATTCGCGCGGGCCCGAGCCACCGACGTTTTATCGGCGCTGTAAACTGCGCTTTGTTACTGCGCCCATTGTCATATTTGTTTTAGAGGTTTATGCGGAACTCCGAGCGGCGACAAGGTAAAATCGCGAGGAAGTTTTAATTGTTGGATGATTTTTGCATTTTTTTGAATTTTTTTTACGGGGGAATGGAATTTTCGAGTGGTGTTCGTACGACGTTTGGTAAAAATACTAATGGGGTGAGGTGGACTATATTTATGTAATTATGTTGGGCTTGCGGTTAAATGCGAATGCTGAGTGTGCTGCGTAGGTTTGAGAATAATGATACTACCCGTATGGGTGGGGAATTAATGGATTGTGTCGAATTAGAGCGTACAAATGGTTGTACTTAATTTTAAGCACTTACTATTTTTGCGAAGATTTTTGCATTATTTAATAGTCAATTTGAAAGAAAATGTTACGTAATATTTATACTATTAGTGCGAGCCGTAACAGAAAAGTGAAGTAATGTAGATTAGAAAATTTTGAAGAAGAAAGGAATGCAATCGCGATAAGAGTCATTAAATCGGGGAATCCCCCGGCTTACTCATACCTCTAGACCTTTAAAATAAAGCGCGAAAATAAAAAAAAAATTAACTTTTGAAGTAACGTGAATTAGAAAATTTTGAAAGATGAAATAATGCAATTGCGATAAGAGTGATGAAATCGGGGAATCCCAATTTTTCATGACCCCTAGACCTTTAAAAAAAGCGCGAAAATAAAAAAAAGCATTTAAATTTTGAAGTAAGATAAATAAGAACATTTTTAAAGGTGAAAGAACGAAAGTACCAGAAGAATCATTACATCGGGGAATCCCCAGTTACTCATTCCTGTAGACCCTAAAAACAGCGCGAAAATCAAAAAATGTTTAAATTTTTTAAGTAACCTAGAGTAGCATATTTTGGAAACGAATGTCATTGCGAAAAGAGTGATTAAATCGGGGAATCCCCTGGTTACTCACAACCTCTGGGCCTTTAAAAAAAAACGCGAAAATGGAACAAATTTTAAACTGTTGAAATAAAATTAATAGGAAAAATTTCAAAAGGTGAAATAATGCAAGTACGATAAGAATGATAAAATCGAGGATCTCCCCGATTACTCACAACCTTTAGACCTATCAAAAAATGTTCATTTTTTTAATCAATGTAAATGAGAATATTTTGAAAGATAAGAATGTAAGTCCGATATAAGTTATTAAATCGATATTACTCATCTCTAAACCTTTAAAAAAAAAGCGCGAAAATAAAAAAAATGTTAAACTGTCTATAATGAAATTATAATTACATTCCCATAATTAATTAATTAGGTTCCATTACCATCTGCAAAAGAAAAATTATAATAATTAACTACCTCCAAGAAAAATAGTGTTGAAATATCAGTACGCGGAGCTATTTAAACATCATTAGATCTCAAAATACCTCGCGTTACATTCCACCACAAATTCACACCGTCACATTCGATTCGAAAGAGACGCGCGAACCTATATATATACATATTCGCACAGTGCATTCTAAATATCCGAAGAATGTCGAAACGAAAAGCAAACCCCGCGATCCCCGACAATAACCAATCAAAACTCGCTTATCCTTGGGAGGGCACACTTCGCGCCATTATGAGCGGCGATTTTTGCCTTATCGCAATTACAGCGAGTCACCGAAAAATCCGGGACATTCCGAGGCGCGCGGGCGAGCTCCTCGCGGAAAGCGAGAAGGCGGCGGTGTGGGCGCCGCGGAGGGGGGATCGCCCCTTTCTCCTCGGGGGGCCTCCCACTCCGCCGGCTCCCAGGGCCGCCTCGTGGGAGTAAGCGGCGGCCGCTCGGTGCGCGACTCCGTACCCCGTCACAAGTCCGCGGCGCGCCGCCTCGTGAAAATGACGGTGAGAGCTGCTGCCGCTCGGTCTTAAGTCCCTCGCGCTCGAAGTCGTCCGTTCGAAGTAAAAGTTTCGAAAAAATTTTTTTTTTTTAAATTTTTTTTTTAAGCGAAGTGAAATAATCGGGTATGTGGACGTCGTGAGTACAGTGAAGTGCGAGTTCGAAGTAGCAAGTGCGTTTTTGGTTATGTGCAGCCGTTGGCGGGCCGACGGAGGAGCAGCTTGACACTTACACCCTGGTAAATAGTGACGGATGTGTCTTTGAGATCGAGTGATCGGTGCGGCTACGAATTGGTTGGTGGATATTTTTTTTTTTTATTTTTGAATGGGAGGTGCGGACTATTTTTTTAATAGAAAGGGCACAGTGCGACGCTGGTATTATGGAAGTTCGATTTCTCAATGTTTTGAAACGCTTATTGGTAATCGCTATTT
This sequence comes from Eurytoma adleriae, assembly GCA_900480045.1. Taxonomy (NCBI): domain Eukaryota; kingdom Metazoa; phylum Arthropoda; class Insecta; order Hymenoptera; family Eurytomidae; genus Eurytoma; species Eurytoma adleriae. The sequence continues at coordinate 7,041 of UXGC01001783.1, read as the reverse complement.
CGATGTGTAACGAGATTACCAAAGTTCGGAGCTGGAGAAACGCGTGCGCCGAGGTGAAAAATCGTTAGCGCCGCGCGACTGGTAGTGCTGGTACACTTTCTTTGCGGGGACTTTTTTAGTGACGGATGAAAAAAAATTTTTTTTTTTTAATTCATTCTTTCTGCCGTTGCCGCTTTTCCACGACCGCGCGCTTTTTATGTCAAAATTTACATAATGTCTTCATTATGATTTGCAATAATTTACATTGTTGAAGACGGTAACTTTGATGATGTTGCTACTATTTATAAATCGGTTTTGAGAAGTGACATTAGTGAATTTCGTAATTTTTTCGGAAAAATTTTATTACTAAATGTGAAAAATTCTCGTCAATTGTGCAAGGATTTGATAAGAAAGTGAAGTAACCGGAAATATAATATAATGTGCAGTATAGGAAAAATTAAAGGGAATCTGGGTAAATTGAAAAATTTAGTTTTGTGAAAATTACTATTCTTATTATAGTAGTAATCTTCTTAAATTCAGTGAAAACTAATATAAGGAGGTCATATATGGGATTTGGGACACGAATTTGAATAAAATCTTTAAGCATGATTTTCTTGTCTCAAAATCTGAAGAAAGCCAAAATATTTTAATTTAACGATCAATACTGTCGTCACACTTTGTATTTAATTATTTGACGATAACTCAGTTTCCATAAATCCTAGAGAGAGCATAAAAAGAGCAAACTAAAGAAGAGAAAAAGACCGATAATTTGAGAGGCTGGCAGGTGAAAAATCTCTGTTCGCTTAAAAGATATATAAAGTTAAATGAGGACATAAAAAATAACGTGATAATGTGAATTAGTTTTTTATACTCAAATTTTTATACAAAATATTCAATACTCATCGTTTCTTTAGTGATAAGTCATTCGAATCGAGTGATTTTTCATTCTTTTCACTTTTTCAGATTTTAGAAAGTATGATGAATATAATAATACTTTTTTTCCAAACTTACGCAGTAAATTTGTTCATTAATTTTCCTAAATTAACGCAATTTATTTTAACTTTCCTCGTATTTATCTCTATAAATTTGAAACAATATAAAATGAAAAATTGCATTAAAATCTAAAAAAATAAGGAATTTAAATTAAACGATTTCGCATTCTCACGTATCTCAAGACAGGCTATCTTTCTCTACATCGTCTCCTCTCTCTCTCTCTTTCTCTGTCTCTGATATATTTTCTTTTTTTAACTGTTTGTCACATTTCTAAATAAATTAAGAATTTTTATTTTTATTATATTTTTGAATTTTGAATATTAATTTTTTTACAATTTTTTATTGTACTTCATATATTTATTACTCCTATATACAATAAGAAAACATAATTTTGCAGTTGGTAAATAAACTATCTCGTCATCTCTCTCTGTCTCTCTGTGGAAATTCATCAATCAATCATTCATATTTATATTTATTCAGTATACTCTTTTTATATTAGTATTATATTTAATTTTTACGTGTATATAATTGTATGCAATAATAATAATTATTATTATTTTGCTGTAACTCAGAGAATAAAAGCATGTCTATCTCTCTCTTTATCTCTCTCACTTTCTCTCCCCCTATCTCGACCTTAAAGTGAAGTGAGTCAATAAACCGAGCAGACAATGCAGATTAAGATATTCACGAAACGGCACTAAAAGCACGCGGAATTCCTTGCTCACACACGCGATTACGGACGTAGGAGCCGAGGCCGGTTAATCGAGCGCCGAAAAATTAGTCAATAGCGCGCCTCCGTCCGCGCGCGCGCGCCACTCGGCCGCTCGGAGGCTATAGCATTCCACGGCTGGAAAATTAGAGGCGGCGATGGAAAAGGCAGATAAGGCGAGGCGCAGCCTGCGCGAGCGCGCGCCACAATAGACGTGAAATCTCGCGGGCTTGTGAAATATCGCGGCGCTCATTGTGAGCGGAGTTCGCGCTCCTCTCCTCTCGCCAAACGAGAGGCGCCGGACGGATTGACGTGGCCGTTCGATTTTTTCTTTTTAGGCTCTCCTTTTGCCGCTCGTAAATGACGTGGTTTTTTTCGAGAGAGGGGTGCACATTGCCAAAGGTTTTTCCGAGCGGTTTAGAAGGTCGTTAGGAAAGCGGAGTAATTCGTGCGGTGTGTGTTTGTTTTATAACGGACAGCGATTGTTGGGTAATTTTGCGTTGGAGATTCTTCTTTTTAATCGAACGAATGTAGGTGATGCAAGGAACGTGGAATGGAATGGTAAAGAATTTTTGGAGTCTTTAAATATCTATTAACGGATATTCAAAGGAAGATTATGTGTTGTTATTGAATTATAAGTAAACTGGTATTTTTCAAAATTTATTGATAAGAAGGATAAGTTAAAATTTTTACTGTGTGATTATCTTCTTTAAATGTGGTTTTCTAAAATATGTGGCCTAAAATCCAATAACTAAAAAGTTACGGTTATCTTAATGAGATTCTCCGTGAGAGATTCTTTAAACTCGTTCATTATGAATCATATTTATCTTTACCTTTTTTCGAAATAAAGCTAATTTCAGTTTTCGACATCTAATGAAAATTAATAAAATACCGATCTCCATCCATACTAATTTGAGGCTGCACTATTTGTATAGCCATTACCAAAAATTAATTTTCATGTTAAAATTTCTGTTATCTTAATTGAGTTATCAATTAAATTAGTAGTTTTAATAGAAATATCAACTTTTCTATGTATTTAAAAATTTATTAAAAAGAACGAGCTCGATTTTTCAATGCAGTTAACAGTATGTTAAAAAATTGTCGGCGTTTTCAAAATTTGAAAAGACCAAATTAAATACACTATAATAATAATTGAATAAATATAGCGATTATCACTAAAATTTATATTAAAATTATGAAATGAAATTTGCTATATAGGAAAATCGGTTAAAAAAATTATGAAACCCCAATAAAAATTAGTGATATTTCTGATTTATTCAGTAAAATTTGATTACGGTCTATTAATTTACGCGAAAATTCTGTTAGTGCAATAGAAAATTTGCAATCCTAAAAGAAGAAAAAGAAAGAAAGATTAGTGACATATTCTAAGTGAAAAGCCGTTCATATATTCAACACAAGGAAATTTTTTCAAATGTAACATGTCGCTATTCACATTGTCGAAATTAATTTCACTTGTAGATGGAATTTTGAAACATAAACCGCAAGAATTGACCATTTCAACGCTTCGCATCGCTCCGCCGTACAAAACTACGATTTTAAAGTAAAAATTAACTTTCTACGCCGAGCGCGCGCAATTAATTGAACAATCAAATAAATTACCCAATCGTAATTTCCTCATTAAAGGTCGTCACTGCGATAAAACACAATCCGCCGCGATCGCGGCAGGTAGTAAACAACGCGCGAATCTCCGATCGATCCTTGTCTCCGCGCGAAATTTCCGTAAATCGGTGTGTACCGTCCGCGCGGCTAGAATATAATCGGCGGCCCGCCGATTTTATCTGCGGGCTGCGTTACGGGCGCCGATGGCGCGGCGCGATTGCCTCTTTCTTCTTCTTACCCTTCTTCTTCTTCGGTTTGACAAATTGAGATTTTAATTTGACGATAGGGGCGTCTATCGCGCGTATGATTAGCCGATCCTCCCGTAATTATCGGTAATCGTGCCGCTTGTTTAAAGGATCTCTCCCCGCTTAGGGATGTACTATCCTATTGTTGTGATGATCTGTTGCCGATTTTGGTATTTTACTGCAGCGAAGTGAAATTCTTTATGTACGAGCGACGAAAGTTATGTGCGAGTGCCGAATGTTATGGGCGGTGACCAGAATGTTATGTGCGGGGACAGAATGTTACGTGCGTCGACGGAAAACTTATATGCGAGCTCGGAAAGTTTATATTTTACTATGCATTGATTAAAAAAATCATTGAATTCTTACAATCATTGCAATCAAATGCACTAAAATTAGAATGAATAATATAATATATAAATAAATATAATTTGACGATAGGGGCATCTTCGCGCGTATGATTAGCCGATCCTCCCTTAATTATCGGTAATCGTGCCGCTTGTTTAAAGGATCTCTCCCCGCTTAGGGATGTACTATCCTATTGTTGTAATGATCTGTTGCCGATTTTGGTACTATACTGCAGCAAAGTGAAATTCTTTAATCTTCAGGGGTTTATTGCGCGGTGAGCGTAGGGTTTTTTAATCGCGTCCGTCATAATTTTCTATTGTTTACTATATAGTTATTTCATACTGTTTTAATAAACCCTGGTAGAAAATCCACCATAAATTGACCATAACTGGTCAATAAAGAAGGCGATTGTAAAACTTATCAGAACAGCATTTGTTAACAAAATAATTTAGAAAAATCAATTTAAAAACTTAATGTTTTTTATTACTCTATTTAAATCAACAAAAATTAAATTAAAACATGAATTAAGTTCATACTAAATCGTTTTGAATTTTGGCGCCAATCAACCGGATGTTTAACCATCAAGTTTCTTCTTTCGAAGCTTCACAACATCACTTTTTTAAGAGAAGAAAGATAAAAGATTAATATCAAAGAAGATTAAATAAAATTCGTTTCTTATTTCATATACTGTCTGCTTATCGCGAGATCATTTATGTTCGTTCGCAATAAAAGTTTGTTTTTCATTGATGATAGAATCGGCGGATCCTTATAATAAAAATTAATTTCAGTTTTTCGAACAATGAGGTATTATACTGGTAGTAATTAATTTAGGAGAAAAAAAGGTTGCTGAGTGCTCGGCGATGATTAGCGAAAGAGAATCTCGCGGACAAATTGAAATATCATTTCGATGATGCTCCGATCGACAAAATTGATGACCGCTGAACACATTCGCTTCTTTATTTACCTTTTTATTACGTCGTAATTGATTTTAATCCGACACATCACGACTTTATCTGTGGATTTAACTTTGCGTAATATTTTTTATGCCTTTTTTGCGATTGGATTAACGATGCTATCTTGACGATTTTTTTATACATACATATAGTGTGGATTTTTATTAAACTCTATTAACGTATGTTCAAAGGAATAACTTCTTAATTGAAAAGTGATGACTTTCTTGTTTAGCTATTTGTTTTTAAATTGTATGAAGTGGATATTGTGTACAGTATTTTGCAATAATTCATAAAATTAATAAATTTTACAGACATTTATAAAGAATGTTTAGAAGTAACTGTAAAAACTATTCATTAACCATTTTTAGATTACATGAAACCAGCTTTTAGCTACAGTAGGAAGCTATTTTTAATTACTGAAGATGATGAACTTATTTATAATTAAATAGTATCATATTATTCGTAGGTAGTGTAAAATTTTAATAAAAACCTGTGTAACTCACCTTAGCAGCAATTATTATTTAAAATTTCTTTACAAAAAAAGCATTTTTTTATTTAAAATTTTTATTTAACTAATTTATTTTTATTAATATTATAACATAGTTTGACCTTTCACTTTTGACCTGTTACTGTTGCTTTTTTCATCTTCTAAATTTAACAGATAGCACCTGTTAATTCAACATACCTATCAAGTACCCCTCGTATGTTATTTCTATTTTGAGGTTCGGTTGTCAAAATACGACTAATGTAAAATTATCAGGTGAACGACTGGTGCAGCGTTAACAAGTCAAGAGTCAATTGAAACCATTAAATATTCTATTTTAGCAGTCAAAATTCGTTTTTTTCGAAACACAGATGAATTTAAGGGGTAAATCCCCTTAACTTTCATAAACTAAAATAAAACTATAGAGACTTGAAGCGCTAAAATTGAAGATTATGATAAGGTCGCAAGTTAAAATAAATACTACATAGAATAAAAAAATCACTTTTTTACTATAACCACATTTAGCACACTCTAACAAAAAAAATATCATAAAAAAAGTTCATACTCTAAAAATCTTCGAACAAGTGTCCTTAAAACAAGTGTATGCACCGGAATCGAGGTCCGAGTTTAAACCCGCAGCAGGAATCCCCTCGGCATGCCCATTTCGTAATCGCGAACAGCTCCGGAGCGCATCCATCATATCGCAGCGGGTAAAAAAGGGAGAGGGGGGATCCCGATCGGGACCCCACGGCAATCATCATCAACAAGTGTTAATTGAGCCCTCGGACTTCTTTTTTCACTGACGCGCGATTCATTACCCCTCGATGTACAGTTACACCTCGTTTCGTTCTTCCGACAATGCGGTGCAGTTACTTTCGGGAAAAATATATACTCCTCGTCGTCGTTTTTTGTCGATCGTAAGGTTCCGCCTCTATTGAGTCGTGAAGTCAGTGTCACTGCGGGAGTAGAGGAAGAAATTCGATGTAATAAAAGAAGCAAATTTTACATAAATCACGGTAAAATATTGTGCAGGTTGTTAATGGCGATTGAGGCACGATGATAAGTTAAAATATACCTAACATTTTTATGGGCACTTTCTCGTTTTTTTTCTTCCAAACGCGAATAAACGACTAGTTTCGATAACTAAATTAAAAACAAATTTTTTTTCCGTAATAATTAAAAGATAAATAGGTAATAAATAAATTTTCAAATAATAAATAAAAAGATCGTATCTTTATAAAATATCATATATTTAGTATTTACACTAAATCAAATTTGTTATTGAATAAACATTCAATCTCTTGTTTAAAAAAATACTATATTTCTATCGAATAATTCCAATGCGATAAAATATTATAAATTATTGTGATTAGTTAAATACCTTCAAGAAAACTTTCACATTATTCTTACTTACTCACGTGAGTAAAAAATAGTAATTACAATATCTATTCTACAGTACGTATACTAAAAAAGTTAATTTCAAGAAAATGTGCATACTTCGTTGAAATAGGAACTTAAACATTTTTTCTTGACTTTAATGAAATTGCATTAATTCAGATGAATTTGTTTGAATTAGTGTAATTACATGTAAATAAAAGTTTAACATTTTATTAATAAAAAAGGCAAAAAACCCTGATAGAAAATTCACCATAAAATGACCATAACTGGTCAATAAAGAAGGCAATTGACCATAAATTGACCAATTTATGATTA
>UXGC01001782.1:0-17232 GCA_900480045.1 Eurytoma adleriae | reverse complement strand
AGCTATGTAAATATTAACTTCTTTAAAAATGCTTCAATTTCAATGAGACTTGGAAGAAATCTTTTTCAGAGCAAATATTTAATGGGGTGGCCCACTATGCCCTGAAGGTTCACATCGCCCCGCGGCCCGATATGCCCCGCTTTCCCCTATGTATGGATGATGCCTTTATCAATTTCTTTATATTCTCTCTCTGTATATTAAAATGTATTGTAACATAATTTGCTTATGACAACTGAAGCAAGTCAAAGTTTTGCATTGACTTCATATTCAGTAATACCGCCTTACTTCAAGTTAAAACATAAAAAAAATTAAAAACATTGAATATTAAGTTCTTGTGTATAATAATAAATCTATCCTGACCATTATATAGATAAGTACTATATTTTTTATTATTACACAAAAATGCAAAATAATGAAAACGTACAATTGTATTGAATTAGGCCCAAGTCCTGCTTTTTCGCTTAACCTAAAAATGTATTTTTAACTGTTTATTATAAAATTTTAAAAACAGTTACCTTGTAAAACATTTGTCCTAGAATCATTTCGAGTATTCGGGGTAAAATTTGTATTGTATATTCTACGATAATTATAAATGTAATTATAATATTCTTTTCTACAAGGATGCCGTGTAAATTTTAAATGACCCACGCACATCGACTATCTGACCAGCATGGACAGCAGCAATTGCCGCGCGAATATTTCTGATTGAGTTCGCCGTTAATACACAAACCAAGTTTTTAGTTTTCTTCAATAACGTTTTCAAAACCTTATCACAATGACTATGACCATATTCAAGACGACTGATTGTAAGTATATGTTTTCACGATTGATTATTATAAAATTTTAATAATGATTGTATTTTGTTAAAGTTTTATAAATTTGTAAGAGTCTTTATAATTCTGCTTGAAACAATGTTTTGGCGCACGTAAGCACGTGCACAATCAGCATTTACGCTGTTGTATTATAAAATATCGTGCAATCTACATGCGAGGAATGATTCTCGGACGACTGTCATGTCCCTGCTTCGCTCGGGCTCGAAGTTCCCACTCTTCCGAGCATCAACTTACTTGAACTTGCTTCGAAATACCCATACTATATGAAAGTCAAAAATTTTGAGGAAAAGGCTTTATAAAATTTTTATAAAAACTTTAGAAATATTTTCACCTTTTACAATTGTTTTATTCAATGTAAATTTTATTTTAAACTTATCTTATGACAAGTCAACTCTTGCAGAAGTCTGTACCAATATGTTTTTAAATATAATACAAATTATGTTTTCTATTCGTTGAGATTTTAACACATTTTTTGTTTTAGAGCTTCAACGTTGTAAAAATCGTTACACAAATTTGTGTAGTTGGTACATTAGTCAAGATTTGTTAATTTTTGATAAAAATAACAAAACTTTTCTTGCAATTGAAAAACACAAAATAAACAAAAATATTACACAAAAAATACACAGTATGTAAAATATTTACACATTTTTTAGGAAATAAAATTAAAAAACTAAACTTAAAATTATAAAAATTTTGTAACAATATACACTCAATTTAACACATAAATGATAAAAATTTATACACCAGTACTAATGTCAGTCAATAAAAATACAGAAAGATTATGCATACAATTTGAGGGTAATGTTAGGTAGCGTTATTGAAAAAAGTAAAGTAGTGTAAAAATCAAGAATATTAGCATAACAAGAAGCACGCATCAAATTGTTGGAGTTAAAAGCCAACGCGGAAAAAGCAAGCATCCCGGCTAAATCGTCCATGCAAGCTTCTAATGGACTGCACCACGTAAAAATATTGTCGACTACGAGATATCAGATTTTCCTCTCCTTATGCCTTTTACTTTCCATTCTCTACTTTCGTTACTTAGATCATAAATTTACCCCTGCTTTTTTACCCTTCTGGAAAGCAAAGCTTTTTGTGTACATTTATTTTTATCATATATAATTTTAAAATCTGTATTCAACGAAGGAACTAACTTTCTCTGGGCTAAAGTACACTTTGCAATATGCTTTAAAATGCATACCGTAATATTAAAAAAAATAATGTTATATACATATAATTATAATGAATTCACCTCAGTTCATCATTTAGCTCGAATTGAACTCGTACAAAATCAATCATTTTAATACTGATTCCTCAATTTAATTTGATATTGTGAAATCTCTTTCGGCGTGAAAATATATTCGTTCCATAACATTTAAAGAACATTCTTTAATTTTATTTGTCCAAAACTTCCGTTGATGTATTCGAAAATACTAAATATTTCGACCTATAGCTATCGATTTGTTAACTATAACTCATTACATTTTTTTTATTAAATAAAAAATTTAATTTCGATTAAAAATAAATAAAATCATTTTGAAATCTTTTTCTGTATCTTATCACTGTACTGCAAGTTTGAAAAAATAAATTATGTTTTCATCTTAATCACCCGCAAAGTCCACTTTGTTAACCTTCGCAGAGAGTAAAATGATATTTTTCAGTCACGAAGTCACTTTACTCCCTGTTATAGACTTAATTTACTCCCGCTAGAATTACTTTACTCCCGGTGGAGTTACTTTATTCCCTCACTTTACTCCCTGTAGCCGGGTGAACAAAACGATATAGGTATTCATTTAAAAAAAAAAAAGATATTTTTGCCGGAAATTTTAAGTTGGCAACTCTAAAAAGCTTCAATCAAAAAGAGTATATTATTTGGTGATCTTTGAGAGTACTATTAATTTTAAAAAATATTTCGAACGATATTGCCTATATCAATTTACATCCGCACCAGTTTAAACCAAGGTCCAAATTACCACTGTTCTAAATAAAAGGCCGAGATATCACCGTTTTAATTCAAACGGCTGAGCCACCGTTTTCTTCGCTGCAAGCGTCGGTATATTCATTACAACATTTTCAGCAAAAAATTGCGTAAAAGTAGCTTTTTCGGAAGCAGCCGAGATAGAGTATTATTTCTTTAACTACAAACGATGGTATATAGTATCTTCATCTTCTTCGTAACCGCCGATATATTTTCTTATTGATTTCAGCGCAAATATTATAAATAGCAAATCAATTTTGGCTTTCAGGAAAAAATGAAAAGGAACGCTATCCAAAATGATCGAGCGCATTTAAATTAATTAAAAATAATAAATTGATTACATGGATACAATGAACATCGTGAACTGCATCGTGTTTATATTGAATATTCTAAAATCAATATAAAGAAAATAACCAGGTCTTATGTGAAAAATAAAATTCTTTTAAAAGATTAAATTTAATTTTAACTTGCATTTTGATTCTCGTTTCAGTTTTTTTATTGATCGACACTGCGTTAATTCGGTCATTTGAATATCGAAGTTTTATTTAATATTTCTGTGCACTTACTTAAATTTAAATAATAATGTTCAGGATTATAAACATCTATATTAGCAAAGAATAAATTATGGTCCTACAAAAAGTGTTCATTTTTAAGTGTTTCGCAAAATGACTTAATTTTATAAATAAAGTGGGGGAAGTATTGTTAAAGAATGTTTAAAAATGACCTTTTACGATGGTGGCTATAGTTTTTTTGTACTTAGTTTTGGACAGTATTATTGTCACTTAAAGCACAGATGCAGTCTGAACGCTTCTTCACATTACTAGTGGTACAGTACGCTAATTCTACCTTGAGATAGTTGAGTACTTAAGTATAGATCCTGTCGAGTATATGGATTCAGCATTGGTTCACAAGTAGTTGAAAATATCTTTATTATATTAAAAACTTTAAATTATCTAAAATCTTATACATCGATTAATTGTTTAAAAAAATAAAAGTATTATGCAAAAATTACAACGTTTGTTTTTAATAATAATATTTTTGTTTAATGTTATAATCACAGTAACAATTTTATTACACTAAAATAATTATATTTCACACCAAGTGCCATAGCAATTCAATCCTACGTGCTCATTAGCCTTCGTAATAAATACATAAATTTTTCTGTTTAAATTTAAGATTTTTGAGAACCACTGCATCAAAGGTCTTTCTTATATCTGGACTACCTGCTCGCAACAGACTGACCACTGTTCTGTCTTCTCCCTTCCACAAGTTTCTTCATTTTTTTGATATTAAAATCTAGAATGCCCCGGAAAAACATAATTTATTCGTATAACATATTTTGCTTGCGATTACAAGTACAAATAACGCATTTCGAATAATCAATAACTAAATAATATATTTCATTAAATTTAAATTCGCGAAGAAAACATTTGGATGATCAATATACTTAATTATATAATTAATATGTAATTTGTATTTAATTAATTTAAAAACTTATTTGTTTTGCAGCTATGTATTGCCTCGATATGCAATTTTGCATAATACAGTCGTATAATAAGTGATATAGCTTTTAGTGTGGTAGAATCGTGCGCGAATCAGTAAAGGCAGTTTACGTGTGCGGTCAAGTTAAGAGACATGCCTTAGCAGTCCTTCGGCCAGTGGTTCTTATTTCGAAATGTAATAAATAGGGAAGCTCGATGTTCATTTATTACGTCATATGACTGTCGTTTCCTACTTTTATTTATTTGTAATATTTGTTCACTTAAATAAGGCATAATTTTTCATATTATAAATAATAAAACCCATTTTAATTAACGAAAAAAATGGAAAGTAAAATAAAGATTTTAAAAGTTTCATATGATACAAATAGGCTGTGTAAGAATTAATTTCATACACATTCAAAAGAATTGGAAAAAAAAGAAATAAAATTGTAGTGCCAACAAATTTGTTTTTAACACTTGCGATAGCAATCGCTGATCGCTAAAGCTACTAATTAATTCGTTAATGCAGCGTCCAAATTTGTTGATTTGATCGCTTTCTGATTATTCCATCAAATAATCTAATTGTTTATGTAAAAAAAACCTTGACCTTTAACTTTGAAAATTCTGGATTGATCGCGAAGTTTCAAGATAGCAACTTATGTGATTGATAGAATTTTTCAACAAAATTTTCGTTCTGATAGAATAGAATGAAATCATGGTTAATGTGTCTGAACCTATTTGTGTGTTTTTTATATTAGCACTCAATTAGGTTTACACGCTCAAACCGTGTATCTTAGATCACTACCTTGTAAAAAATGAATTAACAATAATAAAGATCAAAGTATTTTTAATATAATAAAAATAGATTAATATTGTCACTATAAAATTATATTCCACAATTTTTATTAATATTTGTAATTAAAAAAAGTCAAGTTACTTCTTAATTTTTTACTAATTTCAATTTTTAGGTTCTTACACCGAGAAAAATGGGTCAGGAAAAATTACTATTTTTCTATTAAAGGGTAACATACTCGACCATATATATAGATTTTTGGGATAATTAATAAGCGTTTCAATAATTATTCCCTGTTGAAAATATCCAGCTGGATTTTCTAGGGGTTTGGCTGAATTTCCAGGTGGAAATTTGTCCAAAATCCACCTCGATATCCAGCTGGAAAATCCACCTAGAAATCCAGCCAAAACCCTGGAAAATACAGCTGGATATTTTCAACAGGGTTGTTATACCACTACGAAATATTACAATAAGTTTAGTAAAAATTACTAAATACTTTAGTAAAATTCGACACCAGGTCGAGTAGGTCCCCCTCTTACTAGAAAAATAGTAATTATTCCTAACCTATTTTCTCAGTGTACTATATACCTGATTTTTAATATAAGATACCTGGGATGAAAGTTCACGTGGAAATGATGGATTAACAGGAGTATCAGTGAAATAAAAAAAATCTAAACTTAGTCAATAAATTGAAACTGCATTATCGACATGACGCCAATGACATTCAAATACAAATATGAGCACCATTGCAAGAACCGCTACAATTTAATAATATTAATTAATTCCTGAAGGGTAGGTTATCATTCAAATTCGTAATAAATAAAGATCGATAACATAACTATTAAAAAATGAATAATTAGGTATATTTTAGTTGGACTTTTTATCCGATTACATTTATAGTTATTTAGATAGAAAAAACTTAGCAATTTTTTTAATGGCAAAGGGAGAAATGGCGTGTACAACAGCTATCCTTTCGTATCGGCTAGTACATACTTGCACAGACGGGAAGTGGTACGTCATTGCTGGCTTGTACTTCCGGTTTGTACTTGAATAGCTGCTTTGACCCGCCTTCAGCGGAATCAATAAATTAATATGTCGATATATCTAACCTGAATCAAAGTAAATTTTAAAATTTATGTCCTGCGGCTTATCCCTTTTAATAGAATTCAAAACTTAAAACGCGAAGCAAAATTAATTCAGTCGAACGTTTATCTTTTGAACTGCTATTGTTATATATATCGTGTTACATCTATTCTTTAAAGTACTGCAACATCACAACTGCATTTTTCGACAAATTTTTAAGATAATATTTTATGTACGAATAAAGCGCAATATTGTTAAAATATTTGTAAGCAAATCAATAATCTGATTACTGCAAAGAAAAGCTTTTATTTTAATGAAAAATTTAATGGGCATTTAAAAACATGAATTAAAAATATGATATCATCGATTGTTAAATTTTTGAACAATTTATTGAATTAGATATTGTAAAATGTAATTTTCTCAGAAAGTGATTAGATATTTCGAATCATCAGGTGGAATTTTAAATCTTGCACGATGAATCAATAAATAACTCCATTAATTATTTAATTACGTAAATAGAGTTACATTTGCACTTATAGTTGTAGGGGAATGAAAATATAATCAAATCGTGTCAAAGTCTAACTTTACATTCAGACAACTAAAACGGAAATTAAATGAATTCTAATACAATCACATACCTGTGAGTATAGGTAATGAAAGGATAGCGACAAAATTGATTTTAATGAAATTAACGCTGCCGCAACATCAATAAATGAATAAGAATTCTAAAAACTAAAAATTTATATTCAAAAAATTTTCTTAAAAATGCATCAGTAAAACACATTTCATGCTCACGTAAGAAAAAATTTTACTAAAAAATGTTAAAATTAATTATTAATTTTTGGGCAAACTGATATTGTAGCAAAAATGATATCAGCAACTTTTAGCAGATTTCGTAGTCGCGCATAATATACATGTATAGTTACGTAACGTACATATCGTCATTCCTAACGAAAAAAAGCCCATTTAAAAAAAGACCTATTTTAATTTGACTTTTTTTAATCACTAGAGAAAAATAAACTTCTTCTAAAACCTAATAAACTAAGGGTATCATACGAATGGTACCTCAAATTTACTATAGATTCTAGAAGAGTTCACTTTTATTTAGTACTTTAAAAAAGGGCAAATTAAAATTGGCCTTTTTTGAAATGTGCTTTTATTCGTTAGGAATGACGATATAAAATTAAGTTATAACATTTAATCATTTTTGTATTAAATCTTTTAAAAGGAGGGAAATGTTAATAGCGCTATTTAGTTAGAAAGAGCACGTTATTACATTTCTTAGCAATTACTGAATAACCCAACGTATTACTTTCTAGTAATTCATAATAACGCAATTATGAATAAATGCTATTTTAGTTTCATTTAAAATTTTGTTACGAGCGATTTTCAATACCAATTTCTATATAAAATTTAGTAAAATTAAAAAACGATATCATTCAAGTATTGATCTGACGCTTACAATATTTCCTTTTATTATTATTTTTTAATTAGTTAAATGGGTTAACATTTCTATTAGAAATATTGAAAATATTAATTCGAAAAAATTATACAGTCATACACAGCACGCAGAATATATGCACACCGAATAGAAATATAAGCAGTTATAAAATGATGATAAATAATCGAGTTCAATGAAAAAAAATTTTACGCTGTATTTATTAAAAACATCAGGTAAGTTATTGTGGCTGAAGAGAAAATCCATTCACTCGAACGTCAAACAAAAAATATCGTTTGATTTTTTGTCCATTTCATAATAGACGATAAAATGCTTTAGTGTAAACATTGAGTTTAACTTGATAGCATGAGAGCATCGAAAAAAATTAACCTTTCTATGCGATCACCGCGATGCATATTTTACACTCGGATTGAAGTCTCGGTTACGGCACTTTCTTTTTAACGGAATATATTATACTACCTGCTGGTACTCTTTATGCTGATTAATCTCGCTAAATACTTGAGCGTGAAGTGATCTTTCGTTCGGTCGAAAGAAAATTAAGGTAGTTTTTAGGTAAATCGATTTATTCAAATAAAACTTTCAGCAAAATTGATTAATTAATAATGAATGTATTTGTGAAAGATGAGACTGTAAATTGGACTAATAGTTCTTGAGATGCAATAATTTGAAATGTGTGGTTTTAACACAGTATTACATGTCGGTAATAAGAAAGTGACTCTTTACATGCGCAAAAAGATCCAAATTTGATACAAAATTAGATTATAATGATTGTAAATCGCTGTATCAATCCGTGCGAGATTCTTCTGATTATTTTTCTGTTATTGTTTTTAAACGATGTAATGCCGCGAGTCGATATATACATAGTGTTTATGTTGCTATTGGAGTCAATTGAATGTTTTGAGATTATGTAGATTTTTAGTAAAGTAGAGAAAGATTATACAAACTTGTTACAAGTTACATTCGTGAATGGTGATTTCATTGATGTTAGAAATCATTATAAAAAATTGGAATTTATGTATAATAATTTTTTTATGAGTGATTGACTCGTCTCTCGTAGTATTTTCGAATCAACTTATCTGGCCTGAAATGTGTAGGATGGTAAATTTGAGAAAAATATTCGATCCTTGATTGGTATACGAGGCTATTTACACAGGCTCGCGCGCAACAGATAGGAACGGCCGTCCACACGATGTATTCTTGATTATCCCAAGTGCGACTAGCCGGAAGAATCGCGCGAAATATCAATTTTCGAGTAACCGATTATTATTTGCTCCAATGCCCGTAGGACCAATCTACTTGACCCTTCTTAAAAATTGGCATCGCGTCACGAGTTTTTTCTTTTTTACATATCGCCGCGTTTATTGACTACTTTGCGATCCTTTAGGAAAAGTGATTACTCGCATAAAATTAAAAGTAAATTGAGTTAATGGCTCAATTACTGTATGCAATTGTGCGGATAAATCGGTTGTTTATTAATAGGGGGATGCTAGTACAATTTTAAGTTTTACTTATTGATCTATATTGATTCTCTATTTTCTCTGTTAGAATATTCACAAAATCAATGCCTCCTGGCATGGCATCTACAAAGTGTCTATAAATGTTATTGAAGATGATGGATATTGCTTTGGGTCACCTGCCTGTTTTAATTTTAACCGAATCATAAATCCTTTAATTCATGCATTATTAAACCAATTCAATTATGCCATAACAGAATAATACTTACGTATTTCATAAGTAAATTACCAATTGACTTAAAGGAATGTTTAAAGATTCAAAAAGAGCTAATTTTCGATAATCGCTAATAACATAGTAGGTGGTGAAAGTAAAAGAATAAAAGTTCGCTTGCAATGAAAAATGGATTAACAATATTATTAGTTGATAAGTGAATTGAATTACCTCCGTAGTTTCGCCTGGGCTCGGCGTGACTTTCATCGGCGAGAATAGTGAATAGAACGATCGCTAATAGTCGCAGCCCCGGGTATGTCATCTTGGTAAATCTGCAGACGTAGGTGTATCAGTGTGTGTTATTGCGCTGTTCAACCTTTCGATTAATTCGCGCGGTTCTTTGCCTTTATTTTCATCGCATTTTCCCGTACCCAACTTCTTAATCGACGCCGTATTATATTTCTAATTATAAAGTAGAAATAAAAAGTCTGATAAGTTATTTTTGAAATGCCGCGCGGTTACAAATAGCCAAATTTATCTTAGACTTCGAAGAAAGAGCCAGCGGTATTCAGAACATTGTACTCGGCATTTTATAAAAATGGATAGAACAACAATAGAGGGACAAGAGAGAAAAAAAAAAGAGGAGACGGAGCAACATTAGAATTAGTACGTTTCTAATTCGGTAGACGAGAGGCGCGCCGCGACAAACCAATGCAAACCTCAGCTAAACCAATGAGACATCGCTTATCTATTCACAGAATTGTGCACAAAGTGAAAACCAATGACGGCTTGGCGCTGCTCGAAAGTTTGGAGAAGCTGAGCGCCGTATTTCCTTACATGCAGATAAATGACTGGGCTCACGCGAGCTTCTGTGACTAACTAGATCTAGAGTAAGAATTAATATAGCACGACGAGGAAAAAAATTGGATAAAGCAAATAGTCGATGCGAAATTGCACTGGTACCAAGTGTCGCGTCTCCGAAGCCCGAAATCGAATAAAACGACTTACGTCCGCTTTTTTTTTTAGCCGACCCGATCGCCGCGATCTTTTCGCGGTGCGCCACCTTATTTCGGCGAGTCTCTCGAATAAGCGCCGCTCGAACACGCGCCTTTATAAATAGTATAAATAAAACGCGGATGGATTCTCTACGGGCGATAATGAAGTAAAGCGCGGGGGGGAAATTCCGGGGGCTTTCAGCGCCCCCGGGGTAATGGACGGGAATAATAATTGCTTTATTTGAATGGAGCCCGGCCCGGTTGAAAGGCATTTTTCGCGCGTAATACGCGAGGCCGAAGAATGGGGCTTTTGTGCTTAGCGCAGCCGCGAAGGCGCTGCCGCGAAATAGCGCGAACCAAGGGAGTATAAAAAAAAAAGAAAGAAAAAGGACCGGACAACAAAGCGGCGACGGTTTTTTCACTTCCCCTGCACGTGCTCGCTTTTTTTTTAATTTCACGCCAATAAAAGGTTTTACCTGCTGAGGAGGCGCAGACGCAGGGGACAGTTCAGACTCGAGCTGCGCGCATCTTATCGGCGGCCGGTTTCGGTTGCTCACTCTCCTTCTCTCTCTTTCTCTCTCTTTCCCTCTCTCTCCCTGCCTCGCGCCGGAGAAATTGTCGCGCAGCCCGCTAAGGCCGAACTGGCGAACTGGCGGTGACGGCGAGCGCAGCCGAGCGCCGCGCGGCTCCATCACCCCACCTTACCCGCTGTCAACGGACCGCCGGCGCATAACGCCGGAGCGTGGGAGGCGCGCGCGCGGACGAGCGCGCGCCCCGCTCCTTCCCTCTTCTCTTTTTTTTTTCACTCGTATTTTTATTTTTGCCCGCGCCACCAATTAACCGAGCTCGAAAAAATTACAACTTATGCGCTCCGGACCCTTTTTGTGTTTTTTTCGGTTTAATTGTCGCTAATTGCGCGCGATCCGCGCGCGCCATTCTCTCGCGCAGCCGCGAGCGTAACGAGGCGTTCTCCAAAAGTCGCGCGGCCGATCGCCGCGACAAACGAGCGGGCGGGCAGCGCGCGGCCCTAATTAACTTGAAAAACAGTTTAGCCGCCGCGATGACTTTCCGCGAATTTTAATGAGGGAACAAGACCGGCCGCCGGCCCCCTCCCCCCCGCAGCGCCACCTATAATTATGTTATTCAATAATACGCCGGTGCGCTGACGCAAAACGCGAAAATTCGATTAACACCCGCGCCGCATTCCCCTCGCTTTTGTGTGCCGTCTCCGGCCGATCGAGCCCGTTTATTTTCAAGCCGCACCTCGCGCTGTTACATCGCGATTTTCAGCGATAGGCTACTTGTCGCGCGTGTCCGTACTGAGAAAAATTCGTATGCTAATTTTACTATGTACTTTAGTAAATCTGAATAGAGTAATTGTTTCCAGAATTGAGGTATATGTTATTATTTTTTTAGTAACAGTTTTTCATTGTATAGTAAAAAGCACTAGAAAGTTATAGTAGTTTTCTTATAGTTAAAAGTAAAAATAAGTATAGTAAATTTACTATAATTATGTTAAAAATAACCACAATTTTAATGAGATTTTCTATAACTTTATGGTAATTTTGTAACTATTTTCCCAGTAAGTCAATACATTTTTTTAATTAATCTTGAGTATCAAGTATATAATACGTACAATTATAGAAAAAGCTTTTGCAGAAATTATCAGCAACTTACTAGGTTTTTTATAGTAGTGCATGGAGCACACTAAAATTTATAGTAAATATTGCCGTTAAAGATTTAGTAAATTTTACTTTAGGTTTAATATTCTTTACGAAATAAAAAATAATTGTATTGAATATTTGATTTTTTTTCTCATTGAACATCTTCACTGATTTGCTTTTTAGCGGTTAAATATTTTTAACTTTTGTTTAGTTAACGATTATCAATTGTAAACTATGCTAAAATTATGACTTCTATTTATCTATTTTCTGTAATTTTAACCTGCCTTTACTAACTCAGACTTGTAAATAATAAAGCTTATGCATAATTGGTTTGGTTATCTTGATTTAATTCGACTCGAAATGTTATTTCAAGTATTACTGCAATTCAATAACAAAAGTCGAGCATTCGTCACAAATGATTCAGAAATTCCATTATAAAAAAATACCAGGTCAATATTTTACTAGTTAGAAAAAAAAATGATATCTAGGAATTCAAAATAACTTTGTCCTAACTTGCAATAAAAAATCAATATCTGCGAAGCTTTTGCCTTAAAATGGATGTTTTAATTTTATATTTACTTTTGGTAGTAGATTCTAAAAGGGGATATCAAACTAGTGCGTGTATTCCACTGCAGACACTGCCTATTCACCACCAAGAAGTATACAAGATAAAAAAAACACTTTGACATCAAATTATGGGATGTAAATACTTATTATTGAAAATGATGTTTTGTATTTCGTTGAAGTGTAATTTCATAAATGCCGCGGTAATTAAAACAGATAGTAAATAATAAATAAGTACATTAAATTTGCATCTTAAAAACACGTTTTACTTCGAGTAATTAAAATTCTTGTCACCGAGTCAATTTAATTGCCTTTACAATTAAATGAAATGGGGCGTAATTTGCGGTACGATTAGTAATACTTGCAGTGCTTATCCGTTATCGAATGTATTTCTACATTCATAAAAGTTTTCTTTCGTACCTGTTATTTTCAATATCGACGTTCAATAAGTTAGTTATCCTTTTTATATTTACGTTACTTTACGTAATGGATTTTAGGAAAAAGTAACGTCAATATACAAAATACGATTAAAAGTCTTTTTTCGCGACAGAATGTTATTTTCCATTTTTAGTTTATCCGGCACTCGGTAAACTCACTAAAAGGATAATAAAGTGTTTCGCCGAAGAAGAAAAAAAAGTAGTTGATTTTAATCCACGGAGACCGTCATCAAGGATCATTGATCGCGCAACAAAAGTGCCGCAGCACAAGTGAAGCTAATTTTAAAAGAACTGTCAGTCGCTGAAGCCTCTTGAAGTATTATTTGCATAAAATTCACAGTAGAAAAAAAAGAAAATAACCGGCGGAACGGAAAAGCCAAGATGAAAATATCCTCCTCGGCTAAATGACAGTATTACGAAATTCAGGGAAAAAGAGTTACGGAGTTAATTGTTGGTATAGGACTGACAGGAGGGACCCTTGAACGCCTGATAGAATAATAAAATCTCGCTTATTGTTGGGGAGGACGCATCGCGCGCTCCGAAAATAGTCGAAGATGCCCGTACGTTAAAGCGATGCGCGCGGCGGTATGGCGCGGCACCCAAAATTCCGATTACTTTTCCCGACACAAAAATAGGAGGGCATGGGATTACAAGCAGCTCGCTCGCCCGATGAGAGGGTCTGTAACACTGCCGCACCGTGTGATATTATTCAAATGGCGAACTTGCCGTTTCTTCCACAGTAGGTACGTTTAGTGAAGGTCGATTCTACGCGATTCTTTAAGAATCGACTGATTTTTTGCGAAGAATCGATTATTCTGCCGATACTTATTACAAGTCCACTCTCAACAATCGATTCTTTTTGATCGGGGAATCGGGAATCGAATCAAAGGTCACGTGACGAATTTGCTGTGTTCTGTGCCAATAATCGGATAACGGAGGAAATACTGAACGGGCCATCAAAGGTAGAATTCAAGAGTTGAGTTTTTTATAACGATATATCGTTTTAAAAACTATAGTTTGATATAAATATTGATAATGAGAAATCCATTGTTTTTAATCTCAAAAAAACTGTTTAAATAACAATGATTTTTTGGAATCGGTATTTTTTCAGAATTGCTCGTGACTAGGAGGTAGGTTTGCTTATGCCCTGACCCAGTGAGATGAGATTTCGCCAAGTGAAGCTTAAATCTTTTCTTGTTTCGAAAATTTGCGAGACAAAAAAATAAACAGATCGATTTCCTGAACAGCTTCAATACTCACGGAGTTTTTCAAAAAATCTCGTAAATGGCATTATTGTAAGATTTTTTGTTAAAGTTTAAAAAAAAAATTTCTTCAGTGAATTCTGGAAGTAGATTAATACACGCAGGCGAATTAAAACAATAAATCAAAATAAAATAAATAAAATAAAATAAAATGCAATTATAAACTTTACAACTATTGACATCACATACATCCTTCGTAAGGCCATACATTTATTATAATTCAAATTTCTCTTGCACAAATTAAAATTTAGATTATAACTAAATACTTATATAACATAATGAAGGAATGACGGTTTAAGAAGTGCGCTGATCACATTGAATGATTAAATGTTGTGAAATATTATTCTTTAAAATTTTAAAGTACCTAAATGAGAATTGATTTCGTCAGCTAGATGTCGTTCAATTTTCTTTTTAGAATAAAATTTGAAGTCGGTGTTAGAGTCCTTTTTAGAATTCAATTTTTTCTTACACATTTGTTAAATAAACAATAGGTAATTTTAACAATATAATTCTTACTTTTATGTTACTGAGAGGCTTATAGGATCAAAAGTCCCGAAATACTCGAGACTCTTGTTTATAATCTTAATGTTTTGTTTTGCAACGAGAGTCTCTTGAAAAATCGAGCCTCTCAAAAAATGTGGTACTCTCAATGCGTTGCATTGAGAGATTCCACTGCGACGGGAAATTTTTTATATCGAGGCGACAGGAGAAAATCTCTAAGCTACCTATTCCACGGCCACTGTAACTCGTGCCAAGAGATTTTTAATCGACGCTTGCCCGTTCGTCTCGCAATAATTATGCCGTCGAGCGGGCCGCGCACGCACATAGAGATTCGCATTCTTCGGCGCGACGTCCCGACCGCTCTTTGTCACTTATGCCGATGACGAGATTCAATGACCTAACCTTATGCAGGCTGGCTCGCACGCGCGAGCTTTATCCGCACTCTTATAATCGCGACGCGCCGCTTGAACGCGCCTTTATTCTTGGAACGGCGATCGGCTTATCTAAATTTTCATGGCATTGAAAATTTTTATTTTCTTCCTTTTTCTTTTCATTACCTCGCGCTCGCGTTGGATCTTGATCAAAAGGCTTGAACGATACTTGCGCTCTGGTAGTGATTCGTTGTACAAAGAAAAATGTGAACAATTTTTTCAATGTCTTTACGAAGAGTGTACATTTAAAATTAAAGGAAATAGATAACTGCAGGTCAAAATTTTCTTCTGTTTGGTAGACTTTTTACCTTTCTCACTAAATATGAAAATGTGAATAGTGACATGTTGTATGTGAAAAGTCGTCCACTTATTCAATACGAGAACGACTTTTCACATGCAATATGTCACTATTTACATTTTGTAAGTTAAATTCTTCATTTTTAGATTTACATGGTTCCTTATTTTGCCTTCGTGAAAAAATTTTGTCTCAAAATGTGTTTTATAAAGTATTTATAAGATTTTATAAGTTAATTTAAAAAAAAGTGTAAAAAAACTTTAGAAATTTGTTTAAGTAATTTAACTTATTTTTATTATCGTTTTATAATCTATCTATCTATCTAACTTATTATATTCTAATACTATTATATTATACTAATATGTGTATTTCCAACCACTTTTAGAAGACATTGACGCATCCACACACAAATAGTGAGAATCTTTGGTCTGCCCTCTAAAGTTGAATTAGTAAAAACCCACTAAAATTAGTAAAAATGCATTTTTATTTCTAGCTTTTAAAATATTTGCTATATATATAAAATCTCTGTACTTTACGTATCTCGCACTCCCTTGCAGGTCTTTATAATAAAAGTGTATCGTGATGGGAGCGAATTAAAGCTTTGAAATTCAGATAGGAAAACTTGAATACCTAATATGATGAGCATAAAGAGTTCCGCAAAGCATGCGGGTTGACTTCTGTACATTAAATAATTTTAAATGTTTTTTCATTTAAAATTATAAAAACTATTCCGTAAAAAATCAGATATCTTTTACACTCAAAAAAATTGACATTGCCGTTTCTTTTAGTGTGCAAATTGAGGGTAACAATATGTGTTGAAAATGAAAGTATATTCGAGTTTAAATAAATCTTTTATACACATTATTTAGAAATAAATAAAACGATGAGCTTGAAACTATGGAAAGAATACCAGTGCTGAAATTAGGACTCAGTGTCAGCTGAATATTACCGGCCAAATTTTTGTAGTCGATGCTTGGTCAATATAATGAAGTAAAAAAAGATTACAGTTCAAAATTGATTCAAAGAGTTTGGCTTTTGAAGTACATTAAGTTGGCTCATCATAAGAACCGTGTTAAATATAGAATTTTCAAGTGGCTTGTTTGCAAAAATTTAACTGATAACTGTCTGAAACTTCGGAAGGTTGATTTTAAATTAATGAATAACATTCTCTCAAAGTAATATTTTCATTTATCGATTATCCATCTTAAGAGTATAAGGTATACGTTTAAATCCTGGTTCTGTACTTCATGATTTTCTAAATCCCTTTCGCATCAATGTTTTCATTTATTTCATAATCAAACTTCCTTAAAATTTACAATTTTATATATTTAAATAAAAATAAAATAGTAATCAATAATTTTTACTGAATATTGAATGAATATTGTAATTGGAAGTTGACTTATGTTTGTCGGACCTTTGCTGACCTGTTTTTGTCACTACTGTAGCGACTAAGATCTGCCCGATCAGTGGTTGTCAGATAATGTAAACGCCAGCATCAATACTTGACATATACGAGTGTTCAAGCACACGAAGTTTCTTAATTTTTAACGAATAAATTCTTTCCGCTGTTAATCGCTTAGTTCAATATGTACTAAAATCATTATTGAACTTATATTAAAAGACGATATATAAAAATAGTTCTCCAGAAATTTTGGAAACAATGAAATAAGCTTAATTTAAATACACGGAGAGAAATTGTCTTGTATTATTTGCTATAATATGTAATAAAAATTACTATGTTCCATTG
This sequence comes from Eurytoma adleriae, assembly GCA_900480045.1. NCBI lineage: Eukaryota > Metazoa > Arthropoda > Insecta > Hymenoptera > Eurytomidae > Eurytoma > Eurytoma adleriae. The sequence continues at coordinate 47 of UXGC01001782.1, read as the reverse complement.
GAAAGGTGGGACATACTCATTTTATGAGGATCTTTGCTACGTTCATA
>UXGC01001781.1:0-10125 GCA_900480045.1 Eurytoma adleriae | reverse complement strand
TCGAACAGTTCTTTTCGATACAACGTGTGCAAGGCTTGATTTTACGACGTCGAGGTTATGAAGGCGTGCGTAAAATCAATTCTCGCGCACGGCGTGTCGAAAAAAAATTTGTATTGTAATAATTAATATTTTCTAAATTAAACATAACAAGTAAATGATAAATCAATTAACTTTTTATCTTTCAAGTATCAACAAGTAAAAGTTTCAAAACTAAAAAATAGGAGTTCTCTATGACGTGTGATTAGTACAGTAAAGTATTAAATCTATTTGAAATGAAGAGAAATTGTCGACTTTTTTGTTATGTAGATCCCTATGTTTTGTGTACACGTAATGCTCACTGCATGGTAAATTATTAAGTATTAAATGAACAATTTTATTTTTTGAACAATTGATATTTACAAAATGAAAAAGTAATATCTGCGATAAAATTTGTAAGTCAATCAAACCTTTATTGTTTGAGTAATAAATCCAAAATTATGCAATAATATCCGCTCGTCGTGCTTACAAAGCTGCAAAATTGAACGTAATGATTGTTATGTTTTAATTAAAAAATATAAATAGATGAAATCAAAAAAGTAAATGTAAAGCGAAATCGCAGGAAAGTAAGTGCCAATCAATAAATTATAGAATATAATAGAAGAGATTATCAATGGAACCAATAGGCAGAGGTTTTGTCTGTTGTCAATTGTGCATTTTTCAGTCTTACTGTCATACTTATTACTTGCAATAAGTTTTGATATTTATAACTAACAAATTCGGCTTTTGCTAAGGTTTTTGCTCAATTAGTTTGATAGTGTTCTGGTAATGGGTGCATGTACTTATTGTTAGTGCAATATTTTTATCCGCATTATGAACCACATTCTTGTTGCCGCTTGTTAATCGTTTGCATGCTCTTCTGCATAATGCAAATGTTACTGTTGACGCGCTTAGCAATATGTAATTTATTTATTAATATATATATATATATTTTTTTTTAGACTTTTTAACAAAAGAAAATTATGAAAAAGGTTACTCGAAAATCATTTGGTGAATTAACAAAGCGACAACAACGCTCTCGTTTAGCCAGTGCAAAAGTTGTAGAAAAGTATGCAAGATTTAATAAAAAAAAACAGGAACGGATATGTAGCAGTACAACAAATGAAAATGACAACCGCAGAAATATAGAAATGCAAGTTCCAGAGTCGGCTGAAAATGTTATGCAAGTAGATAATGTTTCAACTGAAAATGTACAAGAGCGAAGTAATCGTAATTCGGAACCAGTTAATAATGAAGAATATTGTAATGCAGAAGTTGTTAACGTTAATTTTATTAATACAGACCTGACAGAGGGAGTTCAAATACGCTCACTCGAAAATTTTAAAAATCTCCTAGGACAATGTTGTTTGGACATGAATATTAATCATATTCAAACAAAAGCAATTTTAAAAGTTTTACGTACTCATCCTTGTTTCACTCGACTGCCTAAAGATAGCCGTACACTTTTACAGACAGGATGTAATAAATTAACATTTGTACCTATCGGTGATGGAATATATTGGCATATTGGCTTCTTAAGAACATTAACACAACATGTGTCTCTATTCACTAATCTTCCTTCGCTTTTGGAAATTGAAATTAATACAGATGGCCTATCACTCACCAAGAGCAACCCTAGCACATATTGGCCAATTCAATATAGAGTTATTAATATCAAAGGTTTTAAACCACTCATTGCTGGGATTTATAAAGGGTCTGAAAAACCGTCTGATCCAGGACTATTTTTCCAAAATTTTATAGAAGAAGTAATTGAAAGCAGATTATCTGGAGGGATACTCATTGGAAATCAACGGATTCCTTTTATATTTAAAAGGTTTGTCGCAGATGCTCCGGCAAGAGCTCTTATGTTACAACATTATGGACACAATGCTAAGAATCCTTGTTCTAAATGTAAAGTGTCTGGTAAAAAATTCGAAAACAGAATTATGGTCTACTTAGGCACCAATCATGCTAGGCGGACAGATGATGAGTACATAAACGAAATTGATGATACTCATCAAAAAGGGGAAAGTCCTTTAGCAAAACTAGATATTCCTTTAGTTAGTGGAGTAGTCTTTGACGTGATGCATTTAGTATATCTAGGTGTAACGATTCGCTTTTTGAACGCTTGGACGAAAGGCCAATTTGGTTATAGTGGCAAATTACCATTTTTCTCATCACAGGAATTGTATTCGCGTTATGAACAGTTAGATAAAGTGTGCCCGAACGATTTTTCACGACGACCCAGATCGTTAGACAAGTACTCTCATTTTAAAGCCACAGAATTGAGACACTTCACATTGTACGGTGGCCCAGTTGTTTTGTATGGTATTTTACCCGATGAACATTATTTTCATTTTTTATTACTGAATATTGCAATGCGTATATTAACATCTCCGAATCCTAAACCAAATCAATTGACTGTAGCTGAAGCAGCGCTGAAAGTGTTAGTTGAAAATGCACCAGCGCTATATACACCAGCGTTTGTCAGCTATAATGTACACTGTTTACAACATTTGGTGGAGGACGCTCGTGAGTTTGGATCATTAGATAAATGTGCGGCATTCGCATATGAAAATAACATGCCACTATTTAAAAAGAATATACGCAACCACCCACGCCCTCTACAGCAATTTTCAAATCGTCTACAAGAAATAAATAACATTCAACATTTGCCACAGCAACACTCTGTCGATAGAGTATGTGGAATGCATGAAGGTGGCCCTGAACCGGAAAATGTGCATGGATTAATTTATACTCAATATAAAAAATATGAATCATCAAAATTAAACTTTACGTTAGACGATTGTAATTGCTACTGTACATTGGAAGACGGCTCTGTTTGTAAAATAGAAAACATTTTGCTACATGAGGAGACTATATTTTTATTAATTCGAAAATTTAAGCACGTTAACGATTTCTTTGAAAAACCAATAAAGTCTTCATCCGTTGGAATATATAAGTGTACACATTTACTACGAAAATTACATTTAATAAGTATTAATAATATTTCATGTAAATGCTACTGCATGCCGAGTTGGAAGCCATCATTTAGAAGTACCAAGCTATCGGAAAAAAGCGTAATGAATATATAATTGTGACATTGCTGCACACCGAAAAACCATAATTGGTACAGATGGAAATCTAAAGGTAAAAATTCATATATATTTGAATAAAAACGTATTTTGCCTTTAAGGGTAGAGTATGGTCAAAAAATGAAAAAAAAAAAATTATTTTCATGTTTTACGGTGGCTTCAGTGAATTTTATAAAATGGTAAAAATAATTTAAAAAATTAGACTGCATTCTTGAAGCATCTGTTTAATTATATCCGTAAAAATATAATACGATAGCCGATCAAATTATAAAGAAAAAAAATTTTGAAAATGTTAATTTTTAACATTGCTCTTATGAGATTGTTTGATATTCTGCAGAATTTTTCGCCGCTTACCGAACAATAAAATGGTAGTTCATAATAAAAATTATATGAGGTTATAGATATTTTTGCGCCCAATAATACGAAACTAAAAAATATAAACGTTGCCTATAAAATAAATGAAAAAATGCAAGTAAAATATGCTCCATCGGGTCAAGACGCCCGGTCAAAAAATAGGGAGCTTGACGCAGGGGTAAAAAAATATATTAAATTTCTGTTTTATTAACTTTGATTTCAGTTTACATCTATTCTCAAGCAATTCAGTATAACCTTAGGTAAAATTTATGAAAAAAAAGTGTCGAAACTTAATTTGCACCACTAGGTGCCCGCGCTTGCTACGATACCCACCGCTGAAGCCACCTTAAGAGTGCTCCACCCCAGCGGAGGTAATGGACAAAGGCCAATCAGAATCCGCGAATGTTTCTGCACAGATTTCTCCTCGACTGCTCAGATCACAAGCAACTCAAGCAGATTAGCAGTATTCCCGCGTGTATTAACACTCAAAGAACATTATAAAATTACTTTTTCGCCGATTCATTAAAAATTCGCGGAGGATTATGTGCACAAACATTCGCGGTTTCTGATTGGCCTTTGTCCGTTTCCTCCGTTAGGGTAGAGCACTCTTAAACATATTCTGTAAGGGCATGTAAAAAATTTCTTTAATTTTGAATCTACATTTATAGTAAATTATATATGTTTAAGTAGTATAAAAAAACGAAATATATTAATTTTCAGCTTATTTTAAGCAATTTCTGCAGAATAATGCTTTGAAAAGTAGTAAAAATAAGTATTTTGTGAAAATGTCCCCTGTGGTGAATAATTTATGCTAAAAACAAACCTGACAAATTTTGATGTTTCATCGAAGACTACAACTTTACAGAGACTTTTAATTTTAAACTTGAAATTGCCATTTGTGTGTACTATTTTCATTTTTTTTTATATTATTAATTTATTGTCTATTCTATTTATTATTAATCTTACCTAGATAAAAAATACCAATTCCTCTAGGAGGAAGCAGTTATAAAATGAATTTTTTCGAGTATTTCGATCAAGCTTCTATTAATTTTGCTTCCTCATAGAGGAAGCTTTGTAATAGTAAATTTGGAAGTTTTCTTAAAAATATATTATAAATTTATTTTATATTTGGAAATAAAATATAGTATTTTTGGAAAATGTGTGTGTGTGTGTGTGTGTGTGTGTGTTTGTGCGTGCGTGCGTGCGCGTGTGCGTGTGCGTGTGCGTGTGCGTGTGCGTGTATACGCCTACATCTCAGCTTCTAATCGGCCGATTTTAATCTGTGATAGCTCACTTTTTTTGTTTTTTTTTTTACGATAGGGGGACAAAAACTTATTTTTGATTCTGTTTATTCGTTTATGAAATTAATTTCTGAATAATGTACCTTAAAAAGCAACAAATTTTTATTTCTAAAGTTACTTGTATAATTTTACAAAAGTATCATTAACGCGAATAAAATGTTAATTTATTTTAGGTAGCAGAAGTATGGAGACGAATAAAAAACGAAAGAATGAGGATGCTAATGCCGAAAAAAGAGAGAAACGCAAAGCGAAGAAAGCAAAAACACAAAGATTTACTTCGAAAGGCCGAGTTATATCCAAACCAAGTAGATACGAAACGACTGAAAGTGAAGAGTCAAAGGGAGAAAGTATTCATCGCTCAAAATCTATAAAAAAAACATCGGAAATATGTACAATTGATAGTATGGATAAAGCATTTAATGCAGAGATCGGTGACAATGTCAGTGATGATGATACTCAGAATGCGGATACACGTAGTAATTCTGGAAGCGATGACGAATCGGAATCTTCAAGCTCCGGTGATGAAACCGAAGGTGAAAGGACAGCCCAATTGAAATCGCAAGAAGAGCAAAGTAGTGGCGCCAATGATGTACCAATAAATGTAGCAAGTGCAACAGAAATTGTTTCGGAAAAGGGTAGCGACAAATCTAACGTTGATGGATGTCATGAAAATGGTATGTAAATTTTCTTTACTATATGCATGAAATAGTCCTAAGTAAAGTATTACACTTAAATTCTGAAAATCATGGAAATCTCCTTGGATTTTTTTCCATCCTTCAAATGTTAATTTTTTCGCATTTTTCCGAAATTGTAGCCTTATTTTCGCCTTTCTACGAATGTATTACTATTTCCGCCTTTCTGCAAATTATCGTTAATGTTTTTTAACATGTTGTAGCAAAGCAGCAGCCTACAAGTCAATCTGCTGCTGTTACAAATCAACCACCGTTTTTTGAAAGATTCTTGCTCACGGTTAATAACAACGTAAAATCTCATCTAGAATCCTTTCAAAAAAATTTTTTTAATGAAATGCAAGTATGGCAGGATACCTTCAATACTAAGTTTGATGAATTTTTTACTAAAATTAATAAAAAATTGGATAGTTTGGAAACGTATGTACAATTGTAATAATATTACATTTCGGTACGAGGGCGCGAATGTGATTTTTAGCCTCGTGTGACGTTTGTATTTTGTACATTTCAGAAATGACATAGACCACGTGTCATTAAACCTTCCAGAGGGATTTCCAATGAAAAATATGGATCAATTTCAGGCGTTTGAGAAGGATCGAACCAAGCAAATTGCACTTGTAAGTAATGAAATTTAAATATAATTTTAAAAAGAAAAGTGTTTAAATATAGGTAATAGGTTTCTTGCAAAATTGTACAAAAAGAAAGGCATATATGCCAACAACAATATAATAAATATATAAAGGTAAAACTTTGAAGCGAATTATCACAGTCAATTTACAAATAAAACAGCTAAAAATAAAAAAATATTCTTAAAAAGTAAAAAGCTTTAAAATTTAACCTGAATTTATAATTTAATTTGATTTGTCATTAAATGTTTTTAATTTTTTTCCTTCAAAGTCAATAAAAAATGCTTAAATTATTTGAAGCCTAGGCAGTAGACACCCTCGAACACGATAAATTGTTTTTATTTTTTTTTAGTGCAATCACTTGAAGTTGTTTGGGGGACCAACAATTGAAGACGCTGCAAAGCAGTTTTTGCGAGACGCGATGACGGATGAGCTGTCATCAAAATTTCTGTGGGACCAAAAAGACGATGAAGTAGATGAAAACTGTGAAAACGCAGGTGGCGCAGGTGCACAACCTGCACAACCTACAACGATAACGTTAAATATGACCAAATTAGGAAAAGTTTTGTTTTGTAAGTAAAAGCTATTATTTCTTGTACTGCATGTAGTAGGCCTTCTTAAGCCTTTGGTGGACAAACTAGATATGTAATTTAAAAGACCGAGATTATTTTATCAGAAAAAATCGCTTAAGAGAATTTTTTTTTTAATAGAATTTTGATTTTCCTGATGTAAGCACCAACCACTCCCCATATTGATCTTAAACTGTACTGAATAAACTATTGTCATTGTACGGCCTACATGTGCAGTAGACAATACATACTGATCTGTTTATGCTGCGGCACACGATACTAAAAAAAAATTGTAGTTAAGTTCTACCCTTTTAATTGTTTTTTACATACTGAAAATGAAACGTATAATTTAAAAAGCCAAAACAAAAACAAAATTTCATTTCTCGTAAAATCATTTTTCATTTAATCAAGAAATTTCATTTTTCATTTATTATTTAAAAAAAATTTGCACGAAAACATTAATTTATTAATTCTCTGGTACAGTTTAAAAAATGTAATGAATTTTAAATAAAGCTTCAAACTATGTTATTCTACGTTACATTTCGTACAAGAATTGATAAAAAAAAATTTCATTTTTAGTGGCTACGAAACATTGGTTTAAGGACATGAATCTCGCATCCTTCGGTAAGGCAATGAGGAAATCAATACGACTTGCAAAGCAGCGAAACCGTGATCGAGTCAAGCGCGTAAAAACCGCTAGACCTTTAACTAATTCAAAAAATGTTGCTGAACTTCAGAAATTCTACGAGGAGAATGACCTTTAAATAATCAAAAATAATTTAGTGAATAATGAAGTGTTCGAAAAAAATAGATTATAAATTTCATGAAAAAATATTGGGTCTTGACGTGTATACAAGTAGCTAACTAAGATATTTCATTTCTCGCGATGTATCTGGTTAACACACGATTATATGGATTAAACAAATTTTTTTTTGGTAAAATACTAAGTACTGAGCAATTATTTTTTCCTAAAAAGTAAACGTAACTTTGCGGAGGTATTATAGTAATTATTTTCACTATCATTTTACAGATAGAATGAATAATATTTTTATGGATAAAAGTATAGTCAAAATAATTATTATTAAATCTGAACAAACTTACGTTTACTTTGAAGTACTTGGTTAGCTATAAATCTATAAATGTCACAACCTAATAATGCTAAAATAAATTATTGAGAAGCAAAGTAAAAATATCTGTTGATATGGTGGCGACTAAGTACTTACTTACTTACCAATCAAAAACTGACGTTAAAGTTTGTGTAATTACTTTATATGATTGAAAAAAATGTTTAAAATCTCAATTTAAGTTATATAATTACTTTAATTAACCTTATTTAACTTGTTGTGTAATTGACAAAACAAAATAAAAAAAATGAAAAATGTTTAAGTTGTCAACGATATTTGCAAAATTCGTTCGTTTATAAGCGTTGTATTATTTATGTCAAATAAAATGTGCATTAAAAATTATTAAAAATTATAATAATGTGCGTCATTCAAACCAGTTTTTAATATTTGCGAAATTCTGCTGCACGCACTTTGCTGTAATTGTCGTGGGCAATTCTGGTGCAATTCTGACGCACTCGCGAGTGCGCTTATCCGAATTTCGGATTGAACTTTTCGGCTTCAAGATTTGCGCAGTTCTGCTGTAAGCGCGTTACTGTAAATTTCGTGGGCAATTATGCTGCGATTCTGACGCACTCGCGAGTGCGCTTTTCCAAATTTCGTATTCAAATTTTCGGCATCAAGATTGGTGCAATTCTGCTACAGGCTCTTTGCTGTAATTGTCGTGGGCAATTCTGGTGCAATTTTGACGCACTCGCGAGTGCGCTTATCCGAATTTCGGATTGAATTTTTCGGCTTCAAGATTTGCGCAATTCTGCTGCAAGCGTGTTGCTGTAATTTTCGTGGGCAATTATGCTGTTATTCTGACGCACTCGCGAGTGCGCTTTTCCGAATTTCCTATTGAACTTTTCGGCTTTAAGATTTGCGCAATTCTGCTACAAGCGCTTTGCTGTAATTGTCGTGGGCAATTGTGGTGCAATTCTGACGTACTCGCGAGTGCGCTTATCCGAATTTCGGATTGAACTTTTCGGCTTCAAGATTTGCGCAATTCTGCTACAAGCTCTTTGCTGTAATTGTCGTGGGCAATTCTGGTGCAATTCTGACGCACTCGCGAGTGCGCTTTTCCGAATTTCCTATTGAACTTTTCGGCTTCAAGATTTGCGCAATTCTGCTGCAAGTTCCTTTCTGCATTCATGGCATACAATTCTGCAGCAATTTTGACGCACTCGCGAGTGCGCTTTTCAGAATTTCCTACTGTACTTTTCGGCTTCAAGATTTCCGCAATTCTGTTGCACGCGATTGGCTGCAATTTCGATTGCAGCTGTCGTACAGTGTATGTGAGAAGCTAACGACGCACTGTCTGCACACTCGCGATTGCGCAAGGCTTTGTTACCAGGGTACGTTATGGCTCCAATATCAAGAGTAAAAATATTTTAAATATCTTATTGATAGTTCTTATAAAAAACTAAACAATACAGTGATCATATGGGAATCATATGAGAATCATATGAAATCCATATTATTAAAACCATTCAAGAAACATATGATTCTCAAATGATTCCAATGTGAATTTTATAAAAATTTATTGAATATGAAATCCATTAAAATGATAAATAAAAGAGTCAAGCAGCAAAATCAAACATGAATTCTATATAGGTCCCATATGACTTTTTTCAGTAGGGAATAGTAAAATTGCAAGTAGTCGTCTTACTTGCGAAGATTACCCTACTGAAAATGGGCGCGCAACTAGTCGCGTCGCTTATCGCGTCGCTTTTCGTGTCGCTTTTCGTGTCGCTTTTTGTGTCACTTTTTGCGTCGCTTTATCGAGAGAAAAGCAACGCAACTAGTTGTACAACTAATAGCGCATATATTATTAAAAAGAAATTTTTTAAATTGCAATATTTGGAATTGTTAATATAAGTAAAACAAATAAAATGTATTAAAATTAAATTAAAAAAAAGCAAAAAAAAAAAAAAAATCGGCGGGTGGATTTGAACCACCAACCCTTGGATCGGCAGTCCAACACTTAATCCACTACGCTACGACAGCTATGTTATTTCTTTAAGCAATTGTCGTTCATATATGAAAATGTACAATAGGTGCGTCGCCTTTCGCGTCACTTTTTACGCCACTTTTCGCGTCGCTTTTCGTGTCGCTTTTCGTATCACTTTTCACATCGCTATTGATGTTACTTTTTACTATTTCTTCAAATATAAACGACAATTGCTTATAGAATTAATATAGCTATCGTAGCGTAGTGGATTAAGTGTTGGACTGCCGATCCAAGGGTTGGTGGTTCAAATCCACCCGCAGATTTTTTTTTTTTTTTTTTGCTTTTTTTTATTTAATTTTAATACAATTTATTTATTATACTTATGTTAACAATTCCAAATATTGCAATTTAAAAAATTTCTT
>UXGC01001780.1:0-17239 GCA_900480045.1 Eurytoma adleriae | reverse complement strand
TTTCGATACAACGTGTGCAAGGCTTGATTTTACGACGCTAAGGTTATGACGGCGTGCGTAAAATCGTGCCTCGCGCAAGGCGTGTCGAAAAAGTATATTTTGTAGTGAAGAGACTTTTCAATATCAAACTGATATGTCGTCGAAAATTAATTTGATTTTTTTACGCCTTAATAATAAATTGAATTGTGACTTTCCCAATAAATATAGGAAAAAATGCTTTAAACAAGGAACAATAGCTAAGAAGCAAAATATTTCACTAATTTGGTTACTAATTTTTATTAATTTTGTCAATAGTGCATATGATACTTTTTCAATTAGTGCAATCATTTCACAACATCAATTAGTATAGATTACCACTAATTCGCTGTGGATCAGTTCTATTAGTTCAGTATTCAAATTAATGTAAATGCACTGTAAATTAATGACATTTACTAATTCGACTTTAGAAACATACTAACATTTAGACAAAGTATAATAATTTGGCTAATTTTAAGAATCTCTATCCTACGTCAAAAACAAATTACTGAAGTAAAAAACGCGATAAAAGTAATTTATTGTCGGATAAATAACCAGTCTGAGAAAAATACTTTAATTATAAAAATATAGCTTAAATAACTTGAAACAAACGTTACAATGTTAAAAAATGTTAACAACGATAAAAATATTTTAAAATTTACTATGTAGTCATTACATGTACTAATTTTTGTGATTTTTCAAGATTATCCTCACTTTAGTAAAAGACACTTCATCTGAATATGACTAAAAGATAAGTCGTTCACTAATTCAAATAAATAAATACCTATTAATTTTTTCCGCAATGAATATGAAAATATTTGAATTAGTACACGAGTTACCCCAAAAATATTGTAATTTTCAATACAAAATTTTCTCTGTCGACCCTCTAAAGTTACACAAACGAAAACCCGCTAAAACTGATTAATGCGCGCTAAAACTTATAGCGAAAAGTTTTCCCAAATTACTAATCGATGATTAGTAAAACACATTTCATGAATTTCTAGTGCATTGATTTTTCTCCAATATAAATTTACAAAAAATCTACTCTCTAAATTATACGTGAAAAGTCGTTCACTTATTCAATGTGCGGACGACTTTTCACCTGCAATACGTCACTATTCGCATTTTCTAAGTGAATTTCACATTTTCAGATTTAGAGGGTAGGAGCGCAACGGCGAGAGGTCCGAACTTACGACGCTGTAGAGCAACAAGTGCTCGGTGGAGGAGGCCGGCCGGCAGCAGGACTGCGCCGCCGAGGAGTTGAGGCTGGTGACGGAGGTGGGCTCGAGGCCGATCTCCCCGGCGACGCCCTGGCTGCTGGGGGTCCGCTTGCGCGCCGGCAGCGAGTGCGTCTTCCACCGGCCCATCAGGATCGAGCGCTCGCGCTCGCACAGCCGCTCCAGCTCGCTCAGCCGCGACTGCAACGCTCGCTGCAGCTCGATGTAACGCATGTGCAGCTCCACCTGTGAAATGGTCGTGAGTCGATTTTATTTTCGGATTGATGCAGAGCGAAGGTTTGGGGGATGGGTAGAGGAGGTAATTGCGTTGGGAGAGACTCGTACGTCTCCGGGGGTGGATCAATTGGGTGTAGACGAAACTTTTGATTGAATTTGATAGTTACATACTTGTATTGATTGCTCGTTACTCTGGTAGAAAATTCACCATAAATTGACCATAACTGGCCAATAAAGAAGGCAATTGACCATAAATTGACCAATTATAATTAATTTTCTACCAGGGTTTCTTGTTGAAAAGAGAGCGTGACTGAGTTTTGAGAAATTGAACGGTCAAAATTGCACCTCAAATTTTCACGAAGTAGATTATTTTTTATTTTAAGGGTAGAGTGTAGTCAAAACAAACATTCTTTAATTTTCAAGATATATCTACAGAGATGTAAATATGTTTAAGGAGTGCTAAGGTAAAGAAAAAAATAAATTTTTAACCTATTTCAATCAACTTCTACAGAGTTTGTTTTAAAAAGTGGTAAAAATAAGGGCTTAGCAAAAATATTCCCTTGCATTTCTGTAAATATATTTTGAAAATTAAAGATTTTTCTTCTAATTTTTTAGAGTATACTCTACCCTTATATTAAACTATAAATTAAATAATAATGTAATTTATTTTTTATATAACTTTCTTCTTATTTTTTCAGTTTTTGTTTTCTTTTCTTAAAAAAAAAAAGAATCAATTACCTTCCTGACGCAATCCTCGAAGGAGACGACCATGCGCATCCTGGTGTCGCAGTTCTTGATGAAATTGACGAGTGTCTTGTGATCCGCGCGGTCCATCTCCTGGCCGTTAATCGAGAGGATGACGTCGCCCTCGCGCATGCCCGCCTTGAACGCCGGGCCATCGTACTCCACGTAGTCCACGTAAGTGACCATTTCGATCTCCTGCTCCCTCTTGTAGTGTATCCCGTAGCTCTGTATCAATCGAATTATAATTAAATAACAGTACATAAATGCGATGTTACAAATTTAAAGTTACTTTCGAAAAAGGAAAAAAACTTCTTTATAGGGTAGTGGAATGATATATATAGGTGACAGTTTAATATATAGGAAAATAGATTTAATATTTGATCAATAGTAAATGAACAGAAGTATAATTATGCCAAGCATAATTACTTTCGAAATTGATAAAACTTTTATAGGGTATTGTGAGATGTTCCATTGTAGGTAAATAAAGACAATACTCAATCAATAATGAGTAAACAGAAGTAATAAGTAGGCCAAGTATAAATTATATTTCAACTGTACTAAACAAAATAAGATGACTTAAAAATTCTTAAATAATGTACCCTTTAATGAACGAAAAAATCACTGTAAAAATTACTTTGCTCTCAGGAATTGGATCTTTGCATAAAATTTTTTTTTTATTTCTTTTGATATGTCCCATAGAATATTGAACAATAATCGAGACGCATTTTTTCCTTTTTCAATTAAATGATTATTAGCAGAGATATCGGGCTTTGAAAATCCGGGTGACATCACGTTCATACGCTATACAGATATACTGCGCCGTAGTGACCTCACATTGATCATAGTAATTTTTAATCTGCTATACCTTTGTTAATCATCATTAAATAGAAAACAGAAAACGTACGTGTCGATTATTTTTCAATCTTCTATGTCAAGGATATAATCGAATTTTTCATGCAAAGTCCCAATTTGAAAATTACGCGACTTTTTTGATAAAAATTACTCGCAACTGTTTAAAAATGTTCACAAAAGCGTAAATTATAAAATATTGTACGGTAATTTTATCAAACAGATTACTAGATCCCAAAACTACTAAGCACATAGTATTTTTTATCAGAAAATTATCTCCGCGCGTCTTAAATTTTTTCAAAAATTACGATAGATATCATCCTATTCGATTTGATCGAGGGGAAAATGTAAATCGCTCATCGCGGGACGAGCCATTAACGGCGAACGGATATACCGTACCTGTAACGTGAAGCCGTACGTGCCATTCTTCTTCTCCACGATTATGGTGCGCCGACGGCGGTCCTCGTCGCCCCGCGTGGACCGATCCGATTTCGTCCTCTCGAGAACGGCCTGTCGGAACGAAGCAAAGGGTCACTTTTGTTGCAATCACATGCTCGCGTTTCCGTCAAGATTTTACCCATTTATAACATTTCAAAAACGAAGAAAGCTCGTGAGTGTTCATTTTTTTCGAGGTATATATATTGTATTTACGTGATCTTTGAGATCGGAAGTGGAAAGCTCGCTTGGGAGTAGTGACGGCGAACATAGATGGGTTGATAAAATTTTCGTTAGGTAACATTTTTTTTTCGAGGGAGTGTGTACATAGCGATGTAGCGATTTTATATACAGCGTGATTGAGATGGATGAAGTGATGGATTGCTGTTTTATTTATTGTATCAGTGATACGATATTGTACTCCACTTTACATTGAAGAAAATAACGTAGTAAAATTTACTGTAAATTTTTTAATAGAGAGAACTAACGTAATATAAAAAAATTACCGTAAATTTTGCCTTTACAGTGTCTAAATTTTTTTTCAGTGAAGTATTCGTGTTTCAAGTCTGTTCACCATCTTAAATAATCGATACCGTAAATTTTACTACTTACTTTTATCAGTACATACAAAGTCCACATTTTTTTACCACCACTGTACAAACAATTATAAAAGAATACCCATCCCTTTAAGAAAATTTAATTACAGCACCAGTAAGAACAAATAAATAAAACAATTACCCAAAACATCCGCAAAAAAGAAAAAATACTTCTAAAAAATACAAAAAAACTGTTTATAAAAATGATTGAACCGTAAGAAGAGCGGCGCAGGAAAAAATCACCAACTTTACCGAGGCGCCCGTATCGAAAATGAGGAACGGCCAGCGGCGATCGATCCGCGCGATCGGCGAAAGCGGGAGGACGTCCGGCTGCGCTCGGCGGCCAGCCATCCGTAGGCTCGCGTAATTAATCCGGCTGCGAGCGAGGCAACGACTCGTACCTTCGCTTCCCAGGCGCAGGAAATTTAATCCGGCCGCACGCGCGCGCGCGCAGCTCCTACACGTGTCGCGCGCCGCCAGCGACTAATTATCCCGGCCGACTCGCGCGATTTCATCGCGTAACTCCTGCCTGCGCTGCTGATGCAACGCCTCGTTTTTTTCATCGTTGTTATCATTATTGTCGCGCGCCGCGCATCCGACGGCGCGCCGGTTCGCTCGAGGAATTAATTGGGGTGAAGGCGAAATCGGGGGTGTCGATGAAGCGGGACGGAGGGATACGCGGGCGATGGGAGATGAGAAACGGGTGTGCGCGTGTTTTTTTATAGCGGGGAGGTTTTCTTTTTGTTGGTGCGGTGGTGCGGAGGTGGGTTTTGGTGAAAATGAACGTAAACGGAAAATAAACAAACCTGTACCTTAGAGTAACGCCTCTCCTTATACATTTTTTTTCAACTAAAAATCATGCAGAATCTGAAAGAAAAATATCGAACCAAATCACTATAAACGGAAAATAGTAAAAATTATTTTGTTTCTTTAATTGAGCGAAAAAAAAAACAATAAAAATAGTATACTTAATTGTTTGTAAGATTATGAATTATTATGTATTTACGGCTTTTCTATAAACAAAATATAAACAACCTAATTTGGCAAATAAAATCATGCTAAAAATAAAAATAGCCTATTTTGATATTGTTTCAGACTGACATTATATATTTTATTCTACTAGCAAAATCTATCGCGCGTTCAGTTTTTGCAATACATTATAATTTTTTTGGATTAGAAAATAAATAGTAACGGCATTTATTTTTATGAATATAAAATTCAGTTAAAACATTTAAATATCTAAGGATTGTTTCATTAATTTGTTTAAACAATCACAACATTTGATCAGAATTCAAAATTTGCTTTCGAAAACGTTTTGATGAATTTTGATACCATTCAACTATAGATAATTACCTATTATCTACACTATCCTGCCATTAAGTTAGAAGAAAGGAAAAATTTTTTGGTATATCTCATAAATTTTACAAAAGTGTATACTAAACATTTTCAAATATGACAGTCCACGAAAACATTGAAATGCGCTATTATAATTTTTAGGAAAATTTGTTTCTTAACATTGTAAAAAATAATATTAAATTGAATATACATAATGGAAGTAAAACATAAACATAAAACTAAAAGTTTTACGCTAAATTTTGTTATTGCTCCTTCCTTTAAATTACATCACATTCAATGCAAAAATGTTTCACAACACTGAAATTTATAATTAAATAATCCAATTCCCCTCGCAGCTCCCAAGTCGCCCCCGTCCGAGAATCCACCTCGTCCCTTCCGGAGGCATAAAAGAATAAAAAAAAAAAAATCATCGACGCCATTGATTTTCCGCGTCAGCGCAACAAGAGTGCGTTTCCCGACATAAACACACGCACGCTATCGATCTCTGCACCCGGTCATGTGTTCGCGAAAACCTCGTCACTTAGGCCCGCTGCCAAAGATCCGTGCGCGCGCGCGCGTCTCCGTCCATTCAACCCCCTTCCCGTAACCCCCACCGGCTCGTACAAGAAGAAAAAAGTCTCTCATTCAGAGCGCACCCTCTCGCGGAAAATCCACGCCAAGAGATAGACAGCACAAACTCCGGGAAAGATCTAACTGTCTGCGTTCGGTATATGTATATCTATCTGTATACATATATGTATGAATGTACGAATCTATATATATGTACGCATGTACGTATGTACGCACGTATGAATATACTTATGTATGTGCGTGTAAGTGTGTGTATGTGTGGGTGAACAAGTGACAAGTGAATTACACGCTCGACGAGGCTGCTCCACTCCTCGTCGTCGCTGAGCTCGATGCCGGCGCTGTTCCTCTGGCTGGCGGTGCCGCCGGCGGCGGCGGCCTCCTCCGCCTCCTGGTGCTGGGGCTGCTGCTGCTGCTGTTGCTGCGGCGAGCCGTTCATGATGGCGACGACGGGCACTGCGAGCCCACCCGCATCGGCGGCGGCGGCGGCCGCGACTACTGCCCCCGCGCACGCAGGCGCCGGAATATCGGCGGGGGTCTCTCTCTCCCCGGCGGCGGCGCCGCGCGCGCGCCGAGGGGTGCGCGCCGCCTCCCCCCCTCCGCGGTGTTGACGACCCGAGGTGGAACAACCCCTCGAGATCGCGCCGACCAGACGACGGTGGAGGAGCTTCCGAGGCTACCGGCGAGTGGGAGGCTCGAGTGCGGTGGATTTGCGGCTTTTTTTGGTAGATTTCTTTGGAGCTTTGGAGCGGATTGAGGTGTGAATGTAATTGGGGGGTATTAGTTTTTTTTAAGGTGGAGCGAATTGAATTTTTAGATGGAGTGGACTTACTGGGAGAGAGTCAGGCCTCCTGCGTTTGTAGAAAGAAAAGAAGTGTTTGATCCTAAAATTTAATAATTGTAAAAATTTATGGTAAAACAGAGTTAATTTTTAATAATAGGGGAGAGCGAGACATGGAGGGCTGCGCACACTATTTTTATAGCAGTATTGTGGGCCACCTGTTCATTCAAATTTGATCTGCAACCCCTAAACTTAACGTATAATTGGTATACGATACCTCAAGTTTAGGGGTTATAGATCAAATTCAGTTGATAAGGTGGCCCACAATACGCCTCTGAAAAATCGTATGCGTGCAGGCCCACTATGCCCGCTCTCCCCCATAATAAATATTAGTATTGTTTATAAATCTTCCTATTGATGTACATAATTTTGCTTTCTTATACCTGCACTGAGAAAAAGGTTTAGTAAAATTTGTTATAATTTGTAGCAACCAGGGGATATACTCGATCTAGTATAAAACATAGCAATTTTTACTAAAATTTAGTAATAAATTATTCTAAAACATTTTTCTCCGTGTGTGCTTCCCGGCAAAATGGCATAATCCCATTTGAGTGATACATTTTCAAAGAGTCTTTTTCACATCGTTCAAGAGAAATAGGTCAAAATCCAGCTGTGTGCAAAATGGCATAAACAGCAATATTCCCGGCAAAAGTGATAAAGTGCATTCTCTCTCTGCTCTAAGCAGAAGGGAATAGAACAAACGTGTATAAATGCATCTTTTTATTTGATCTTTTTTCCGACAAAAGAGCACTAAAAATTCACAACTCATCAAATCTCTGGAAATGATAAAGAATGGAACTCTGCCCTTTTTTCGAGAAACCACATATATGATTCTGCCAATTCATACATAAAGTTGAAAATAAAAACAATAAGTGAAGCCTTGTTACGTTAAAAAATGTTAATTTGTTTTAAAGTTATCGCTGATCAAAGATGATGATTCAGAATGCATTAAAATTTGTAATGAAATGCATCAGTTTAAATGCATTCAAGATCTTCATCTTTAATTATTGATAGCTTTGAATGAAATTTACATTCTGAACATAAGAAGGCTTGAATTGTAATTTTTCATTTTAACTTTTTGTACAATTTGACTGATTCATATATACAAAAGCAAGTATTAGCGAGTTTTGTAAGCAGTACTAATCTTTATCAAATATGACTTCTATTTTGCCTTCCAACTTCAAAGCTGTAGACTTTTTCTATTTCTATGTGCTTAACAAAATTACAATGAAATCCATTTATTTTTTAAATCCTCTGCTTGTTCAGTGTCTCCGTAATTTTTCTGATAATTTTCAGTTAAATTTTACAAAAAATTCTCAACTTTTCTATAGTCACGTGCTCTTTTCGTTCAATACAGAAACCGCAGCATCGAATAAATTGCATTGAAGTTTGGAAAGCAACTAAACATTCCACAAGTATCCAGGCGGCATTTCTAATCGTCACATCCGCCAAGGTAGAAACCTTCCGCATTTGTCACAAGTTTGCGCAATAGCACGCGCAACTTATTCAAGATAATTAGCGGGACAAATTACGATAAACCGTCTATTTAAGGATAATTATGCCGAACAAAAAGCTTTTGTACTCTATTCCGGGAACGTATCGACAATTGGTTAAAGTTAGCGCCAACGCGCGGTACTGCGTGACTCACGCGGCATACGATTTTTCGCAGATCCTGTACGTACCTTTCCCTCTCGCTAGGCAGACTACAATGGGTCAACTGTAATTTGAACGAGACAAAGGGCCTCGCGTCGTTAGCGTTCCTTTTTCATTAGCATTTCCGAGCAAAACATTTTCACTTCTTGCTCTTCCTCCCCTTCTTCTTCCCCTTCTCGGGCTTTTTCTCCTCTTCCGGAGGTGTCTCCGGCCTTTTGAGCTTCGGCAAAGGCGGCGGACTGGGCTTCGGCACCCTCGAGTTTCTGAAGGGAAGAAAAAACTTTTATGTAAATGTCCGTTGGCTTGCGCGCGTCGGAGGGGTTGTGCTTGTGCGTAGGGAAGAAAAAATTACTTGAAAGCCATGTGGAAGTGTTGGACGTTTTTCTCGTGGTTCACCTGGATCCAGACGTTGGCCTGGGCCTTCGGCTTCGCGTAGAACTCGTCGGGCCAGCAGCAAGCCTTGCAGTCCTCCGCTCGCTGTTCCTCCTTGAGCTTCTTGTTCCAGGACTCGATCCAGTGCTTTTTGTGCTCCTCCTCTTGCTTTTTGAACTCCAGCAATCTTGCCGCCTCGGCCTCTGCTCTCTGCTGCTCCAGCTCGGCTTGCTTCGCTGCGTTATTTTTGCCTTTCTTTTTCGATTTGGCCGGCATGTTTGTTTACAATTTTTGTTAGTTTTGCTATTTTTTTTTAGTTATGTTTTAATTTTTTTGAGGAATTTTAGAAATTTTGAAATTTTGAGGTTACGAGCCGAGAGAATGTAGTGCCGAAAAAGGTTATAAAAAAAACAAAAAACAGATTTATAACTTGTGCATTGAGAAAAAATAAGAAAAAGGATAATGCGTATTTTGAGAATATTGTGTTTAATAAATTGCACTATCGTAAATAATAGCAGAACGCTAATCTCTGTTAAAATTTTTGTACAGTTTATTGATAAGCACAGTAGTAGCAAATTTTATCATTTATAGCAAAACTAAAATTATTTTATGTACAGTATGAATAGCTGTTTAAAATTTGTAGACGTCAAAATTAATATTTATATGTATATTCGCGTGCATTCATTTGCAGCAGTAAGACTTTTCCTCCTTGATTTCACATCCACATTGCCTGACACCTTTTTCGCTTGAATTTGTAAAATTAGTGGGCTCTGGACATCCTGCAACAGACGTAAAGTCAAGATTAAAAAATAATATTAAATCTTACTTAAAAAAATGGAAATTAAAAAAAAAGAATAAAAATAATTGACATTTCGTTTGTAATTTAATCATTGCAACTTATTAAGTTATCAAAATTTAAATTACATTTAAATTTAAAAAATATTCAACATCTCAAAACTGAGTTCCGCTTGTTTCAGATGATATAAAATGGATTTTCTTACAGAATATATTCCTCTATATTTGAGTCAGTGAAAATTAGTAATAATTACGTAACTGTTTTAAAATTAATAAAATTTTCACGGAAAGAAAACTATGTAGTAGATTTATAAACACATTTCGAAAAGTTACTTTGTTTTTTCGGTTGGCAGCAGGGTTTCTTCTTCTTGCACTTGCCGCCCTTCTTGGACTCCTTAGCTCCCCCGCAGAAGGCGGAAAGAACCGCAGGTTCAGCGTCCTCGTCCTTCTTCTCGCAGGAGCAGTGCTTGAACGGGTTGTCCTTGTCCTTGACGATGGACGGAATCCTGCGGCACTGGAACACCGGGCTCTGCCTCAAGGCCTTGAACAGGTAGGGCTTGCGGTTGTGCGGCGTCTGGAACTGCGTGACGACCTTGGCGCCGAGGCGCGAGAACCTAAGGTACACGGTGACCTCGCCCACGCTCTGGCCCGTCGCCGTGCAGATCCTGAAGTCGTTCTTCAGCGTGAGGCAGTTCTTCGACTTGTCGGTCAGCAGGGCGTTCAGCATGTCGCTCAGCTCGATCTGACAGCCACCGATGGCCATGACGTCCGGTAGGACGGTGGGTGGCAGTTTCTTGAACACCGACATGCCCACCGGGAACGAGCATATCGGCGGCTTCAACAGGTGAGCGGGTAGAGCGAACAGGCACGACTTGCCCTTGCGGAATATTTGCGGGTCCGAGCCAAGGCAACTGCATCTGACCGCTACCTCGTCTTGGCAGATGAACAGTGACGGCAGGTTTAATACCTAAGGTTTTAATGAGGTCTTAGTTAAGAAGCTATAAAACTGTACTTGCTGCGCAAGAGGAATATTACTTTATTTCTTTTACTAATTTTTTATTTTTACGATACATTTATTTCTTTAGCGATTAAAATATTAGCAGGTACATACATTTTGATGAAGGAACGTGTAGTTAGGCTAAAGTATTTTCTTTTTTATGAACCACAACTCGGTACGTTATATTTCCACTCTAATAAGTTACAGAGGTATTAGGGTATAAAAGTTTTACCTTGAATTCGATACAGGTTTTAACGGGCATAAGTTCATCTTTCACTGCTTGCACCGACGGGATGTTTACCTTCTCGATTAGAAATTCTAATAGGAAAAGCTCTTGGCTATTGGGGTTTGCCATTTTTTTGTGTCCGGTGTAATTTCAATTTTTGAAAGAAGTTTTTCCTTTTTTTTAAAGATTTTTTTTCTTAGTTTACAAATATTGTGCCATAACCACTTATAATTTTGAACAATCAATAAATGTCAGAGCGAACGATGAATGTATTCACAAGTCAGTCACCACTCGCTTTCGTCCTTTGTTTTTGATCCACACGTAATTTAAGTGCACTTAGTAGGGACAACGTCAATCGCAAAATTTCAGTCTCATCCTGAACTGGCCCACAAAAAAAAATCGAAAAAATTAAGAAAAAAGGGTATAACTCCTAAAAAATAAAGTCACCATGGCGTGTAATAGGGACGCGTGCGCCTACGATATGGCTAAGAATTATCCCTGCAAGGATCAATACATCTTCCTTCTAGAATTCTTCGTTCGAATCATTAAAGCTCCTCTCGTGAACAAGACCAACGAAAGTTACTACATCCCCACTTCCGTTGCCTTTGGATTTCTTCAGTTTGAACGATGGGTTACAATCAAATCACTAATAACTTTATAAGTACAATAATCTAATTGGATACTTGCAAAATTGATGCAGGAATTCATCAGAATTAAGATAACCCTATATTAGTGTCAGTGACTTTTTTCTTTCGCGTTGAACATTTCTGAATAAGTACGCCAGCCATCTATTCATTAAAAGTTAATTTTCCCTGGTAGAAAATTCACCATAAATTGACCATAACTGGTCAAGAAAGAAGGCGATTGAACATAAATTGACCAATTTATGATTAATTTTTTACCAGGGTTTATTTGTACTTTTTTCTTTTCCATGCTATTCTTATTGATTAAACAAAATTTGCTTACAATATATCGCACAACAAATTAAAAAAAAAATTAACTGTTTTGTGTTCAACCGTAAAGTGGGACTTCGATCTGCGCATATTCCCGGTGGACTATTTGTTCAAACCACAACCACAACCACCCTGCGACGAGGAGGTCTACTACTCGGGCAAGTCGGCGCTGTTTGCCCTCAACCACGAGCAGGTCATGAAGATACACGGTCGGCAAACGAGAGACAACACCGAGAGATTCATGGTCGCTTTTTACCTGCTGAAGTTTTTTCCAAAACCACACAGCACCATGATCGCTGGGAGTGGCGAGATCCACATAACCGCCGAATTCATCAGACTGCGCGAGGAGATGTTCGCGCAGATGAGGAAATCCGACACTGAGTTTACTGTTAGTCCATACAGTGAATTGAAAAATTCACATTTTTTTGTTCGAACTAATAATTGAATCGACGCTTTTCGAAGCTTTTTAATTTGTTAGTTTGAATGTAGATCTGCAATATGTTCAAGTTTTAATTTATTTGTTTTCGATCTTTCTTTCGTGTGATTAATGCATTCATTAGAGTGTGCATCCTGGTAGAAATTTTTGTCCTTTTGACCAACGGTTGGCCAAAAAATTGGCAAAAATGTCACCTTCACCAATGGTTGCCCAACAGCTAGTAAGCATTTCTACCAGGACGTGCTGTAAAGAAATTTAACTATTTCGAACCTCTTTCAAATTCAAATAATTACATTCACTCTCGAATAATCATACAAAAGTTTAAATAAAAAAGGAAGTAAATTAATTAAGTTAGTACAGATTCTTTATAATAAATATTTTCTTAAATTAGTATACACAATTTGTTAAAAATAGTTGCACTGTATTTTAGAATTATTAAGAGAGTACTTTAAAATTATTATCGAGAAGTCACTCTCTTTATAATATTTGCGAGAAATTTTTAACAATTTCATATGAACTAATATACGTCACTTACATAATCGATTATAAGTGAGTAATGCTTAACTATACTCCAAGTACTCGATAGGCATCTTATAATTTTAATTAAAAGCGAGAATTATTTTTAAAACACGCATAATAATTCCTGAGTAGCAAAAGTAAAAAAAATCGTTTAAAAAATTTTTTAATTTAATTGCAGCCCATATCGAAGGGAAAGCAGGGAACGTACAAGTTGCGATACATTAAACAACCGAACGGCACGATGACCGCTTACGTGCGCATCACGGCACTCGGCCAGACGGTCGTGACGGCCATCCACAGGCCGCTCTCGAGCCCGGAGGAGGGTTACTACTTCTCGTCGGAGAATTACCTCTCCCACGAGAATAAGTTGCACTACAAACTGCGTCAACTGTCCGAGGAGCACCGCTTCGACCGGGAGTACATCGATCAGCTGGCCGCCGAGCCGTGGGGAGAAGTAAGAGATTTTGTGAAATAATCTATGCAATTTTTAATCTAAATTCGATCGAGACTGTGAAGAACTTCGGATGGTAAATGTGAATAATTGAAGTGAATTTTCATCCTTTGAAGATCGATTAAGTGACTTTTACTATCTAAAGTTAAATTAGTAAAAAAATAGTAAAATTAGTGAAATTTTAATACAAATTTGTGAAAACAGCTTCAATGTTTAGTAATTGGTGGAAAAATTTCCACTAATTTTTAGAGTTTTTCACTAATTACACTTTAGAGAGTTTGAACACTTACTTTTGACCTCAAAAATTATACAAATACTGTAGATTTTTAATGACAAAATTAGATATTTTATGTTCGCTATAGATATTTTCTCACTAACTAATCTTACGACTTCTTCAATCTGTGACCTGAATAGACTTTCGATCTAATGTAGATCAATGTGTTCATTCGATTTCGTCACAAAATTTTTTTTTTTTCGATTCAGTGGGATCCAGTGACCGATTTGAACATCTGCAATACACCGGAGCTCCCGTGTACGCTGTGCCATAAGCCGGAGGCGACGCTAGTACCGATGAAACCGGCATCCGACTGTGCGCTCGGCGGCAATAAGCGCGAGTTCAAGGATCTCCAGCTGATTCGACCAACTCCGAATGCTCCTCCAACTACAACTTGCAAGAATCAGGAAGCTTCCACGTCTAAATGGCTGGCCACGTCGCAGGTTCGGTATATAGATGTGCACTGTCCAAAAGTGAATTAGTGATTTTTTTTTTCTTTTTTTTTCTTTTTCGGTTTTTAGCGGTAAATGTAACGAACCTCTGCGAGAAGTGTAAAGAATTCGCGGAGAAATAATGAGGATTTACCGGATGTGAACTGGGTTTTTGAAAAATTTCACTATTTCTCATTTAGAGATACGATTAGAAATGACACAGTAGTTTGGAAAACAAGAAAGTTAAAAGAATATGACAGATTTTAGTAGATTACCAATCACTATTTGAACTGAAAAAACTGAAAATAGTTTAGAAATCGCAAAATCGACATCAATATTCGTTTAGGGTTAAAGTGTTAACCCGCAGGTGGCGGTATAAAAGAACTCTTTTATGCGAAAGATTAATTACATTATACATTGCACAATTTTTATCCCTTTTAAAAAAATACAATTTTGCATGAAAGAGAAAGCTGCATTTAAAATGTAAACAAATGACATTGCATTCATTGTTAATAAGAATAGCATTGGTTGAAAAATAAAATATTAAGTATCAATTATTTTCTAGACAAGCGATGATTGGTTATAGACGCGAGAGAAGATGGCGAGGGAGGTCAATGAACTCTAGTGACATTGGCTCCGAAATTGGAGGTCGTGTGCCTATCCGAAGACATTTCAACGAGCAAAGTCTTCATTAATCCAAATGAATGTGCTAAAGTTTTATGCAATACTTTTTATCATGATTCAAGATATTTCAAGAAACAAAATTTCACTTAATTAATGTGAACTTACATTGAAAAAAATCTGTTTGACTAGCACAGCATTAAAACACCTTAAGACAAGAATTTAATTTTTATGAAAATTGAGGATAAGGGCTAAGTGACACATAGTTATATGCCTATTTTTCTGGTGTCTAAATAATTAGGACATCGAGGGGTATAAAAATACCACGAAAAAGTTAATTACAAAAAAAGAGAAAAATATATCATTTAAAACTTTCCGGAAAAAAAAGGAAAACATATGACATTGCTTTATGTCCCCTAATCTCCCTTATAAATAAATGTGGAAAAATAAACATGGAATTGTAATTTGTTATACTTGTTTGTTAATTTGCGTTTATTTGCTAGCATTTAAATGTTTATTAAAATATATTTATTCAACACACTTGTTGACACTTGCATAACCAAAAATTATGCTTATGCTTAGTTGCATTATTATGATTTATAGTAAAATCTCTATATTAGTTACTGTTGTCTTATTTTTCAAAACGGCAAATCAGAAAAATCTTTGAATTGCTCTTTATAAAAGAAATTTTTAGTTAAACAGAAGGGTTAATTTCTTATCCTATTTCAATTTATAACCTTGAATAATCACTTCTAGAAATAATAAAATTGTACAAAGGCACAAATAAAAGAGGCAAAAAGTGAATGAGGGGGATTTTCACTATTATGTGGACTAATTTTTTTAGGGCAATTATTATTGAGTAAATTTTAGTTGTTTAAAAGTTTCTTACAATAACAAACATGTGTTGAAACTACTTGAAAATTTGAATGAATTAAATGTCACAGTAAAAAATGAATCTACTTTAAATGCTTACATCTTTGCTTACAACACGCAGTTTTCTATGTCTTTATCCTTGTTTCGGTAGCCTACTGTGCGCATCACATTGCATAAATTTGAGGAAAAAGAATATAAACTGAACCCATTAAACCAGTAAATCCTGAAACTACTCGCAAGTCACTTACTGTGTTTTGCTTTCGTCCTTTGTTTCTTTTTCCACCTTCACAAACTACATACAATGTCGTGGTCCACTCACAACTTCAAAATTCCAGTACGATCCGTATAACGAATTCGCCGATAAAAATAAAAAAAAAATTGAGCAAATGTAAAAAATAGCGGAAACGCGAGAAAAAAGTCAGTGTCTTCGCCGAAAAGTAAAAAAAAAATGGCAAATACCATGCTGTCCGTGCACTCGAGCTCCTTCCAGTCGGATTGCATTCCGCACATGATGCCCCAACCCTGCATCGCGTGTCAACCCCTGCAGGAGATCTGTAAGCCGCAGTACATCTTCCTCCTGGAGCTGTACGTCCGGTGCATCAGGTGCCGCGATCTGTGTCGCTACAGCCAGACCTTCTGCGTGCCCACTGCCGTTGCCTTTGGATTCCTCGATTTTTGCCTATGGGTTAATAAAGATCATGCATTTTTTCTCATCGTAAAATTTTAATAACAACAAGTTAGGCTATTTTTATCTAGTAATATTTAGCTACTTTAACGTATTTAAGTAAAGTTATATGGCATAGTGTGGGTGATTATTTTCTTTGGAAAGTACACAATTCCTAAACACAGTCCTAAAAATATTTATGCTCCGATGGCAATTTTTTGTACCTCTTTTTATGTTTCTGCGTTTATATATATTTTGAAAAATGTATTTACATGAGCTTAATGGTTGGAGAAACCATTCTGAAATTGGATTAGTGAATCTAAAATTGAATTAGTGAAAAACCACTACAATCAGTGGAACTCCACTAAAAAGTAGTGAAAAGAGCTGTACTATTCAGTAATTAGTGGAGCAAGTTTCACTAATTTTAGTGGTTTTTTACTAATTCAACCGTAGAGGGTAAAATGTGTGTAATACACGAAAATGTGTAAAAGATATCAAATAGGTGATATACGTCAAATACTTCAAATTTCATACGAATAGACACATCATAATTAAAATTAATTACTGTTACATATTACCATTAAAAAAATTCATTTTTATATTGAATCCACAGAAAGATCAAGATTTGATGATAACTCCTGTGGACCCGATGTTCGAGCCCCAGCAGGGCGTGGCGCACATAGAGGAGCCGTTCTTCTCGGGTAAATCGGTTCTGTTCGGCCTTTCCGAAGATGATGTCGCCAGCATCAACCTGCCATTCCAGATCAACATGCACCTGGTGAAGAAATTGCCGGCGGAGTTCAAGAAGCATCCCTACATCGCGGACGCTACCATCGACATGTCCATGCACTTCGCCGCTTTGCGCAAGGAGCTGATAGAGCAAATGAAGTACTCGGATGATACTATCCTTCCGGTTCGTTTCATTGATTTTTGGAAAAATAGATTTAAAACATCGAAACTTTTGTGTACTAGCTATGTGAATGAGATATGAGGTTCAAAGTATAATTTATTTATTTGTATAATCGTTAGGGTAGTTTTTGCACTGAGAAAAATAGGTTAATAAAAATTACTATTTTTCTATTAAAAGGGCGACCTACTCGACCTAGTAGCCATTTTT
>UXGC01001779.1:0-17247 GCA_900480045.1 Eurytoma adleriae | reverse complement strand
GGGTGACAAACATGTGATCTGAGGCATTCTTTTTTATCTCCCGAGGCACATATACGATTTTTTTATATACCCACGCCGAAATGACTATTTTTTTATTCCCGCGCCGGGATAAAAATAGGCACTTTTGGCGAGGGTATGTAAAAAAAGTCTTTATTCTTCCTGGCTCTTTTTTTCCCCGGCTAATTTGAGTATCATTGTGATATATACTGCACAAATACCTTACATGTACATATACGACTAGTGTAGTTTTAAAGCTTTATTAATCCAAGAAAGACCATTGCAAAATTTTTGAGAAAAATCAAAAGAAATTTATTAAAAAATTTGTTAACTTGTTATATTTGAGGTCTTTAAATAATGTAAATATACAGCGATAAAAGTGTACATCAAAATGTAATCAAGGTAGATTTTTGTAGGACTTATACTAAAATGAGCTGCTTATATAAATTACAGATTTATTATTTGTTTAATGAAAAGTAAATAAATCTCTATGTTTTATAAAATCTTTCAAGAATCATTTCAAGAAATCCCACCAATGCATTTCGTTTAGCTATGAATTTTCTGTTTCCTTGAATCTGAAAAGAATCAAATTTATTAATATTCTTTCTTTCATATATTGTATTTTATGGTACAACTTACTTGCACTTTGTACATGTATAGAATACTGTCTGTCCCTCATCAGCAGATCTTAACTGCAAGGTAGCATAAGACATTTTTTCATTATTACATTGTGGACATTTACGCTCAACAATGGGACCTTCGACATCATCATCTTCATCTTCTACTACTTTAGCAGATGTGTAAGTATCTTTATTGTTAAAATTTACTACATAAGTCATAGCCATATCCCCAAATACTAAAAAAATGGACAAAAAATTAAATTTTAATTATTGCAACTGTGTGCACTGTAAGATTAATTTCTATATATTTATAAAAACAATTTTGTCTAACAACCCAAAAATGTAAAAAGCTAATAATGTAATAACTTTTGTATAAATTTAACTTTTTGAATAAATTTTGTTTTAAACGATAAAGTTGTACATTGTAAACAATTTAAATCCATACCATCGACTCCCCATTTTCGCTTACACGCGTAGCAGGTAACACCACCTTGATCAGCAAGTAGCGGCAAAATTGAACCACAATCAGGACAAAATCCAGGAGTTGTTGTAAATGATGCAACGCCTTCCGACAAATCCATTTTTATTAAAAATACTACAAGTTCATTGTACCGTAAAAATTAATACAAGTACAAGCTCATAGTCTATAACCTAAATGCTGCGCTGACACTGCTGTGTGCAGGCGTGCGTACTAACATATCGCTATTGGCAATACGATACTGCAGCGCCAAAATCGCTTTCTACATAGGTGGCAATCCCACACTGTGACAATATTAGGAAGCTGTCTTAAGAGTAGTTGCAGCTTAGTTGATATGCACATATGTACATGTGTCCACTCGACGGAAACTGATTCGTTCGTTTCGAATTTGTTCCAAAAATGACAACGTAAACTCGACTGCAATAAAAAAAAGTATACCGTCAGGCGTCAGGTACCGTATATTTTATGATTGCAATCTGCTATTCGCTAGAAACGATGAGGAGGGAGGTCATTGTTGCATAAATTATCTTGGTGGTATGTATGCACAGAGATGAGTAGTGAGATTGCTCACGGCTGTGTTTTCGAGTGTCGCGCTCGGCAGAAATTTTCATTCGGTCGAGACGACGAACATCCAGATGTTGGCGGGGGGTTTTCAACTGGAGAAATGAGAACCCTTAAAAAAGTCGGAGTGGGGAGGGCGGGAACAAAAAGTAGCTTTGAAAAGGAAAGAGGAATTGAGAATTTTCCTTGTCTCAGGAGCTCGAAGCAGCTCGAAGTGCCAAGTGCCGTGGCTAGTTGGGGACCTACCTGCTATTTAGGGCGGTCCCTTTTTACTTATAGTGGATCAGTACACACTATTGTGTTCTACTGTACCGACTCCCAGTAAGCAGCAAAATCCGAGCACGGAGAGCGCTCGCGAGCCAGTTAGTGACTGACATGCTGGCTTTTGAAAATTGAAATATTTTTTGTATCATGATTATGACAATTTCTATTTTTTACATATTAAAATGTATTTTTTTTATAATATATTAAACACTTACGTACACGCGCAAGTTTGCAGACAACACCGTGGTTAGAGGTCCTCTAGTATAACTGCCTAAGGTAGCTACTTTTCAGCTTCAGCTTGCAATTTACATTTTCATTAAGCGAACAATTTGCTGTTCGCTTTTCACTTTGTCCTTAAATTTAGCAACGTACTGTTTCTCTGTAAATTAATAAAATAAAATAAAATAAAATTATCACCAACAAAGCAAACAAAAGCAGAGAAATAGATACCTGCACGAATATGAGTATGTAGCAAAAGTAAGTAAAAATATGAGATAATTCTCGCTATTAACCATTAGATTTTTTTTAATATAAATTCTCTGGTTTTGTTTAAAAGATGTCGTATCAGCCGAGTTATCGTCAAAAAAAAAAGAGCGACTAGTTTTTTGGCAAGCAAGAAAATCATGCTCAAATTTACTTAGTTATGGAAGATATGTCCTTAAAGATTTCGCAGAGATTAGGATATATGTAATTGAATGAATAATTTTGGAATGAAAAATAGGTAGTTTTTCTAGTTAAGCATCCTTCGACTTAAAATGAAATGGTATTTGTGAAGAATTGATGTTTTGTTAACTATACAGTAACTACTGGTTTATCTATCTTTTTAGATGAGTTGACAGTTTAGTTCGCTTATTTCGAAACTAGAAATTGATCAAACTTGTCGAGTAGGTGCGTCCTTGCAGCGTGGCGCAAGTATAAAAAGCTTAGCTACGGGACAGGAGACAAATGTGCCGGTACAAAGGCGCCGGTCTGTGTGTCCTCGCAAGAAGCGCGTAGGCCGACTCGAGGCGCTTCCCTCAAAGGATGGGCTAGAACTCCAAGGACAATTGTAAGTTTGGAAGACAACGAAGGGGATGCACGAGCCACGAGGGTGTTTAGGCAGTAGCCGATCGACGGCCGAGGCTGCGCCTCAAACGACCGAGCGACACGCGACTTCAGCCCCCGTGCGACGATCTGCAAACAACTCGAGATACGCGTTTCGCCGAGGAAAGATCGATCCTCGCTCCATGCCCGGCACTCGGCACAGAAGCAGAGACGAAGAGAAAGAGAGAGAGAGAGAGAGACAGAACTAGAGATTCGATCAATCCCCTAGATGATAAGCAGCAAAGCAGCTCCCTTGTCAAACAGCTTATTATTCTACTCGCTTCTTCCTCTTTCCGCTGCTTCCTCGGCTGCTCGGCCGCTCCTTCGCTGAGGGAGATGGTAGGCCCAGCTTCAGGGTAAGCCATTTTACCAATTAGTTGCAATTGCTCAACTGCGCACAATTTTGCCTTTTTTCTTCTTTTCTTCTTTTCTTGTTTTCTTCTTTTCTTCTTTTTTCATTAACCTTAAGCTTCTTCTTTGACACTAAAGTGTTCAGACACTGTTCGATTTCACGAGAACGGATCAGCTTAGTAACTGGACAGAATACTCGGATACCGTAAAACCTAGTGGTATGTCGAAAGCGGTTCTTGTACTTCAGAAATCTCAACTTTTTCAAAGGGCTATTTTCTTTAGTCTTTTTCTTCCAAAAGCAAGTGGAACAGGCTTTGCCGCAATTCGCTTAGATGCGAATTTTGATCTAAGGGAATATAATTACATAGCTATAAAATGTCGAGGGAAAGGGATGAATCTGAAATATAAGATGGTACTAAGACACAAAGCTCTCGGCAAGGACTCTGCGGTTTACGGACAAATTTTTACGGTTAGTCGATGATCTAATTAATTATTAAATGACACGCTGCACCTCGATTCGACAACAATTTGTTTGTTCAACAAAAGCAATTGTGATTTTAAGGTAACTGAAAACGAGTTTTCAACGGTGAAACTGCCATTAGAAGAATTTAAACCCTACTACCGTGGACTGCCGCTACCTGCGGAGACGCATCCACTGGACTTGTCGGCAATAACAAACTTGGGTATTAAAGTTGACAATGGACCGTACCTGCCGGATAATCAGCCAGGAGTGTCAGCTTTGGAAATTGACTGGATTAAAGCAGTTAAATGATCTCAACAACATAATTATAACCAACCTTAATTACAAATTTACAAATTTACAATAAACTTTTCTTCTTTCCTATCGCTCCTCATTTACCGATTGTAATTCTATCTGTAATTTTATTTAGATTTATAATTTATTATTAAACCTGTAAATTGTAAATCTGTATATGTTATAAACATTAAACAGTGCACAATAGCGCAAATGTAAAAAATAAAAAATTTTGACTACGTACTGCATGTACAACCGAGTGTACTTATTAAATATACCTATTATTTGACACCGTGTCAAATGACAAATGACAGTGTATGGTGATCCACGCGACCACGCCAGTCCTGCACGCCGCCTGAAGCCGCACGTATCGCTATACCACCACCAAATACCAATACTAGCATTCACCAGACTACCAGAGTCCAGACGCCATGAGCCTGCATGAGTTGCCACGAGACGCCAGACGGCACTACCTGGCACTACGGTAGTTTGCGCCTTGCGGCAGTTCAGCAGTTAGTTGGCCAATTGCGGCTGGCGAGTGGCGGCATTATAGGCATAGCAGTGGGGACTGATCGGTTGACTGCTGTCACTGCTGAGTGAGAAAAATAAATAATTGTTTCGCGCTATTGTACTTTTTGCATTATAAAGATGGAGTAACCAGTAGCCTGCACCGAAAGCGAATAAGTTTTACTAATTTATTCGTAACATTATTAAATTATAGCCTACAGCCACTATCCAGTGATCTACCAAAGAGTCAATGGTACGCAGGTATCAATTAATTTCCGAAAAATACTAGCAAGATCGCTGAAAGCAGTAAAAGCCAAGAGGCCAAGAGGCCAAGACGCAAGTCGCAACTCGCAACAAGTCAAGAACTTAAGAAGAAACATGGCGCCCGTTGACAATTCGCCGGCAAGTAACATGGCTGGTTTTGAACTAATTTGTTCCTTGAAAT
Organism: Eurytoma adleriae; assembly: GCA_900480045.1. Classification (NCBI taxonomy): domain Eukaryota; kingdom Metazoa; phylum Arthropoda; class Insecta; order Hymenoptera; family Eurytomidae; genus Eurytoma; species Eurytoma adleriae. The sequence continues at coordinate 12,187 of UXGC01001779.1, read as the reverse complement.
CAAATGATATTATTCCGGTGCATAAGTACAAATCGTCAAATACAGGCCTTACTGTTTGCATAGCAGAAGTCGAAGGTCCCGTCGTCTGTGGTTATTTGTGTTTAGGTAACCGTTTACTAAATTAACCTAACACTTTCTTTCACTTCATCAATCTTAATCGCTTTCTTGCTTTTTGTGTATTATATTTCATTTCATTTTACTTCATTTCATTTATATTGTCTGATTCATTTTTTATTTTTTACATTTCTCTTATAAGTGTTTTATTTTACAGCAACCGAAGCATTTGATGACGATGGTTTGCCTCACACACTCGAGCATCTCATATTCTTAGGTAGCGAAAACTATCCATATAAAGGAATTTTAGATCTTTTGGCTAACAGATGTTTGGCTTCGGGAACTAATGCTCAAACCGATACTGACAATACATTTTATACTATGGAAACTGTTGGAAGCGAAGGCTTCTTAACTCTTTTACCAATATATCTTGATCATATTTTATACCCCACTCTTAAGGTATTTTAATTATTATGGATAATAATTTATTACATTTATTATATTTTATTATACTTTATAAATTTCATATTTTTCCATTTTTATAATCTATTACTTAAGAATTTACAATTTTAGGATTCTGGATTTATAACTGAAGTCCATCACATTACTGGCCAAGGGGAAGATGCAGGTGTAGTTTACTGTGAAATGCAAGGAAGAGAAAATGTGGGAGAGTATTTAGTCCACAATGAATTAAGAAGAGTTATTTATCCTGGAAAATGTGCTTATAAATCTAACACTGGAGGTGAGTCTTTGCTCTTTAATTTTACAATGTATTTTGCTTACATGCTTCTTTCTTATCATTAAAGTTATTTAATATTTTTAAGGTGCTTTAAAAAATTTGAGAGAAAGTACATCGAATGAAAAAGTTAGAAATTATCATAAGGACTTTTATAGACCCGAAAATTTATGTGTTATTATAACTGGGCAAGTTAAGCATGCTGACGTGTTTAAGGCTTTGCAACCTTTGGAAGAAAAAATCATGTCAAAGGTAACATAATTACACTTTTGATTTAAACTTTATGCCGAGTATTATATTAATTATATTGGAGCTTCAGAAATAAATAGTAAATTTTCAAAAAATAAGACACTCAAAATATTTTATAATTTTAAATTTAAAAAACTCAAATTTGTGTAAATTTGTAGATTAATATTTATTTAATTTCATAGGGTGACAGAGGTTCCTTTGATAGGCCTTGGCAGAGTCCAGTACCGCTATTTCTTGAAACAGTCGAACGAGATGTTTATTACCCCTGCAATGATGAAGATAATGGTTTAGTATATATAGGTTGGAGAGGACCATCTGCAATAACTAATCGAACTGATTTGTTGGGTTGCAGCCTTCTACTGAAATATCTTACTGATACCTCAGCCAGCCCTTTACAAAAAGAATTTGTCGAAATTGAAGATCCCTTTGCTAGTGATATCACATTTTCATTAGCAGAAAATTCCGAGTCACTTTTATATCTTATGTTTGAAAATGTACCGAAATCTAAATTGTCGAGCATTTCAAAACGTTTAATGAATGTTTTAACAGTTATTGTCAAAAATGAAACAGGACTTGATGTACAACGAATGAATACTGTAATTCATAGACACATACTTGAAATATTAAGTAATTTAGAAAGTTGTCCACATGATTCAGTAGCGTACATGATACTTGGAGATTTTTTGTTCGGCAAAAATAAAGAAGATGTAAGTTATAAAATAATTTATAAAATCTATATAAAAAAAATTTCTTTCATATTTAAATTATTTTTTCCCAGTTGGATATAAGGCTAAATGAAATAGAAAGTTTGAAAAAGCTAAAAGTAAAGTCAGTTTCTTATTGGATGGATTTATTAAAAAAGTATTTTATTGAAGCACCTTATGCAGTTATTAAAGGCATTCCAAGTAAAGAAAAACAGCAAGAACTAGCAGATTTAGAACAAAAACGTGTGTCTGAACAAATTATACAACTTGGACCTGAAGGTTTAAAACAAAAGGATAAAGAACTTCAAGAATCTATTCTTGAAAATGAGGTAACTTTTTTAATTATTTCCACTTGTATGTAAATAGAAAGAGTTTATGTTATTGAGTTATTATGATTTTATGTAAAACTTTTATACATTTTATATAAACATTTTAGACACAAATTCCAGATGAGATTTTAACATCTGTGCCAATTCCAAGTACTGATTTCATTAATTTTCATCATATAAAAAATTATACTACAGAATCATCCGAACAGCATCCAAAGTTTAATGTTGAAAAACTACCTTTTTATACTTATTTAGATCACGTTAATTCTAATTTTGTATATGTAAGTTTAATTTATGTTTATTAAACTTTTATTCTCTTAATCACTCCAAAATAAACCGTTAAAAATATATTATTTTTATTAGATATTTATAATAATGGATACATCTGAAGTTTCGCTTGAAAGAAGGCCTTACATACCTATAATATTGGAATCAATTTTGGAATGTCCAATCTTGCGTGATGGTAAGTTAATACCTTATGAAGATGTAGTAGCAGAATTAGAAATGGATACAATTGCGGTCAGTACTAGAATTGGAGTTGAAAACACTTCAAGATTTTCTTGTGGTGCTTACAGCCATAATGCAATTTTTGCACTACAGGTATACATTGATATTTTAATAAAAAGAATATTATTATTGATATTTAATACAAACAAATTTTAATGTATTTTATTTACTTTTGTGTTTTTAAAGCTTGAGTTAGCTAAATATTCTAAAGGCGTTAAGTGGATAAAAGAACTTTTATATCGATCGCAACTCATTGTTGAAAGACTAAAAATTATTGCTTCTAAGATCATTAATGATGTAGCACAGATGAAACGAAAAGGGAAAAAAGTTTCTGATGATCTTATGAAAAGTCTTATTTACAAAAAAGGTATTGAAAAAAATTTATCTAATTATAATAGGAAAGGGTAACAAAAAATGTTTATCAATTTTCAGAGAGCAATCATTTCAATGCAAGTATGTTACGTCAACAACAATTCCTCACCAAAATGCTAGATCGATTAAATACAGAGAAAGGGCAAAGAGAAGTTTTAGCTGAAATAGAAGGTGTAAGAAATACTTTAACTACAACAAAAAACATGGTATTGTACATGGCTGCTAACATAGATCGATTAGCAAACCAGATTCCTGACGTTTATGAGCCATGGGAAGAATTTTCAGATTCTGACAATTCCTCAAAATCCAAGTACTACTTTTACTACATTATTAGAAACAATGGTTTACTTTAAACGTGAAAAAATAAAAATTTTTAGGCTTCGTATAATACCAGATTATGAGCTTATTACGTCTTTACCAGAAATTCAACAAAATGGCTGTGTAACTGGCTTGGGGTGCATAGAGTCAGCATTTTTTTTACAATGTAGTCCAGGCATTAAAGATTACTTAAACCCAGATTTGGCACCTCTTCTCGTGTGTTTGCAGTATTTTACACAGTTAGAAGTAAGTTAACCGGCACAGTATTAATTAAATAGATATAATCGATTTTATTTAGTTTTCTATTTATAACATTTACATAATATTTATTTAAAATATTTCAGACAATGTTAATACATATAATGAACACATTCAATAATTTGATAATAAAACTAATGTTCATATATTTTACATATAATTTACATATAATTACAGGGCCCAATGTGGAGGCAAATCAGAGGGCAAGGTTTTGCTTACAGTTATAACATTTACACAAAGCCTAATGAAGGACTTTTGTATTTAACATTTTATAGAGCAACAAATGTTGTAGCAGCTTACAAGGAAACTAAAACTATTATTGTAAGTTATTTATAAATATTAAAGTAAAGAATAATGTGGTGGTAGTAAAATAATAAAAATTGAAATATTATTCAGAATTTGGTGCAATTTAAAAGTATACATTTTTCAACCTTTTCAAATTCAATAATATTGTGTAATTATATTGCAGTTAATTTTATCTTTAATATTACCTAAACTTGCAGGATAGTTATTTATCCGAAAACAAGTGGGATTGTTTACTTTTTCAATCAGCTCAAGCTTCTTTAATTTGTGAAATTGTTCAAGGAGAAAAAAGTGTCGGAGATGTAGTTGTTAAATCATTGTTAAGTTACTTCAAGAATGTACCACAAGATTATAATAGGCAAATGGTTCAAAATATTTCTGCTGTTACTACAAAAGATATGGAGCGTGTAGCTGTTGAATATCTTAAACCATTATTTGATCCAACATTGTGCAAAACCACGATTGTTTGCCATCCGTCAAAATCAACTGAAGTTGTTAAAGCTTTTAAAGAGTATGTTTATTTTCACTGCTAAACTTTTTACCGTTTATTTTCTGCAATTTAGTAGCTGTTTTCCTTTTTCTAGATACAGCCAACATTTGAAACTTTATAATTCTCTGGAAGAAACGTATTTAAATGATTGGTGAAAAGCTTCAATGGAAAAGTTCTTTTTTACTGAAAAAATAGTAACAAGGGCAAGAAAGTTACAAAGTGCCATTTCAATAATGCAATGGTAATAAAGATCTTTTTTTTAACTTGAATGAATTATTACAATTTTGTAAAAAAAAAATACATACAGCGTGCAGTAATAAATGTTTATTAAAAAAAATGGCGTTTTTTATTTTTTAACATCCATGAGCGCATTTAAAAAAACGAAACAAAACAAAAGAATAATTATCCATAATAATAAATTGTGGAGTTATGGACAGAGAGAGAGAGAATAAAAATTTTTAAGTTTATCTGAAGGTTAAGGTTATGCGGTCTTCTAGAAAGAGTAAAAATATATAATTAAAATAAGAAGAAATAAAAATAATAAAAGACAAAAAATTGGAGGTACTTAAGCCAATGGTGAATCGATTTGGAGAAGCGATGCAAGCATTCAACCACGAATTGATCGAATGTACGTAAATTAATTTGAATAGATTGAAAAAGAAAAATGGAAAAAATGAAAAAATGAAAATGAATGCAAAGGTATTGAGGACTTGAAAGCGACAAAGTCTAGCATCGATGCCCAAATTGAAGCAGAGGAGGCAGAGAAGGTAAGATTGCAGCGCGAAGTCGAACGCATGAGTGGCCGAATCAGCCAATTAAACGAAAGTCTGGGTAAAAAGTCGGCGGCGCGCGTCGACTACGATCGCACCATCCAGGAGACTGAATCGGCCTACATGAAGGTATTCTGTGCAGCTAATACTAATTGGAGGTGAAAACTCAAGGTACGAGATACAAGTTTGCATGTTTGCATGTATTGCAGATACTGGAAAGTTCGCAGCTTTTGCTAAACATGGTGAAGCGAGAGGCTGCTTGTCTCGACCAGACCCTGAGTAGCAGCAGCTGCACCATTTCCGAGCGTCTCGGTGACGATCTGCTGGACGGGGCTTCCGATCGGGCGTCCGATCGGCCGGACCGAGCGAGCACTGAGCTGCTCGACTGCTGCGATGCCAAGTCCTGTCACAAGTCTGCTTCTGCTGCTCTTCCGGCCGATAACGCGCGCAAGAAGCGCTCGAGCGATGCTACTGCCAAAACCTGATATCTTACTTCATTTCAGATGTCCTCATTAATTTGACCCCTTCGCTTTTGCCGTCAGAATCCACATTATAAGTCAATTGAATAATCAAATAAATAATAATTGAATAATTCAGTTAAATGCTATTTTATTTTAGCAGCTCCTTTTTCTCCGCTCTATAGATTCGAGGTGTACAAGGGTCGTTGAACTTGTGCAGTGCAGGCTGAGCCTCAGTCAAGTAGTCAAGTAGCGCGACTCGGCAGCCTCGCCATTTTCCTTATTCATACTTTTTCACGCTTCGTCAATTAAAGAGTTACTTAAACCGAAATCTAAGCTCGTTTTTACTACGTATTATTTTACTAGTACATTCTCACTTCTCTTTCTATCTGCTTTTTAAAAACAAATGAGAAAGAGAAACTGACAATTATTTCATTTCTTTCAACAACAAACTGTTTTACAGCTCTATTAACTATTTACAACGCAATGCGTATAAAACACATCGTTGATGTCATTCAAAGACGTCAGGCTTGAATAATTAACCTTTGACTTGGCTTTTTCAATTTCATTCTTTTGCCGGCGATTCTTTGCATTTTAACAAACTTAACGTTCTCATTTAACAATGTCATTCTCGTGATGTCGATAATGACTTTAATGACGTAATCTTTGGGCGCATTCACTAAAGCTATTGGAAACCGAAGCAAATAAAGCAAATAAAAAAAAGAAATGAAAAGAATGGTATTTTTTATTTTAAAGCTAGATGCAAAATGCAAAAAGATAGTCAAAGTCGCTTCTGCAGTGATTGATACTTTAGCGGTACGGCACGCGCCAGTCCACTTTTTGGGCGATAGGCGATAGGCGATATTTGGCGATAATCGAGAACCTCCTTGAGAAACGATACTTGAGTAAATTTTTACTGAGAAGCATCGGACTACCCTGTTTAAGATGGCTTGGAAGCTCTCTTATATAGGAAACGCAGCTGCATCTGTGCACTCACGAGAAACTCGACTGCAGCTGCAAGCCATCTGTTGACGGTGCAGTGCAAGACAAAGCTGCTCCACAGTCCTATGCAGTTTCTGCACTAGAGTCGCTGCTGTGCTCTCGGCAGTTCACAATTCCAATGCTGCCATCGTGGCAAACAATTTCTTTTCGATTTTTCGTAAGTCGCAAGTTCTTTTCATTTTTACTAGCCAAGTACTTGCAGCGAGATTGTGAAAAAAGCTTCCTTACAACCATATTTCGAACTTACTGAATCAACTTGACCTACTCAAAATTAATTCATCACATTCGTTAAGTTAGCTCATTAAAATATTTTACATTTTTTTCCTTTACCTCGTCGAAAATCTGATGAAAGGAGTAAGAATATTTTTTAATATATAAGAAATATTATTAAGAAAAATTAGACGGATTTACGGCCAAGTAGTGACGGTTAGCACTAGTCAGCCGTGACTTGGCTACTTGGCGGACGCTGACTCCGCCGAAGCAATTGAAACTAAAATAATGTATTTTTCAGATGTAGTACATGAAAGTGAGGCATAACAATTTGCTTATAAAAGACGGACTGAGAAAGTCCTTTTATTATAGAGCTGAAACTTACTAGCGATAAAGGAAAATAGAAAGATTTTTTTTACACTATATGGGCTTCGAGGCACGAGCTAAGTGGACAGGCTGCACCGATGACCTCTGCCTTCGCCTTTTTGCCACATGAATATTCCGTGTCGAATCAGAAATTGTTACGCATGTTTTAGGGTACGCGATCAAATTTTTCACCTCTTTCTACTGACCGCTCGTCAAAATGATCAGTTGCTGACATCGAACGGGGCCGGGAGAGCTGACGTAATGACATTTAGTACATCAGGACTACGTAATAAATATATTGATGATGACGATAGGATATTGAAAATTTTCTAATAGACTTAGACTTTCCGAGAAGAGAGGGAAGAGAATTCTCTTTTAAGATGAGCGTATAGTAGCTGACGAATGATTGAATGAAAAGTGCGATTTATATCATCATCGCAGAATTTCCACGTAGAATTTCTCGAGAATCTAGGTAGGCGCGATGCCGTGATCGGTCTCTCGACTTTACGTGAAAGTAGGATACACGCGAACCGCGGTTCGCGAGGTAGCTTTGAAATTGAACGAAATATTTATTGTTTTAGGTTACGTTTCGTTAGAGAAATAGGATTATGGGAGAATTATATAAGTAAATATGTTATTGAAAAAGCAGACAGTCGCCTGCGCGTCAAAGATCGGCAGTTGAGCAACTGGTTGAGCTGCAGTTGGGCCAGCAGCAGCACTCGGAGTTCTGAAGAGGCAGCTCGGCAGTTCGGCACGCTCGGTAGGGGACGCGGACTGCGCTCGCGGCGCTCACGCTCACATCTGCGTAGAGGAGAGAGGCGAGGCGAGAGAGGCAGCGCGGCAGCTAGAGCGGCAGCGCGGTAGCGCGGCAGCGTGCTGGACTGCTGCTGTCCGAGCTGGGAAGCTAAGCGACGTACTTACAGTATCACCGGCGACTCGACTTTCGCGAGCACTCGTCTGCTCGTCCGCGCCTCTCATTTTACTACACCACTGTACCCTCGTGCTACCTCGATCACACATTTTTCGGCTTTTTTTCTTTTTCGGCTTTTTCGGCTTTTTCGGCTTTTTCGGCTTTTTCGGCCTTTTCGGCCTTTTCGACTTCTTTGGCAACGCTAATGTCACTAACAGCGACTGAGGTTCAAATGTGCATAATGCGAGAATACAGTGAATCCTGAATGCAGTGATTAAAAGCATTTACTTTGTGCAAGTGGAAAGTTGTATTCCTCAAGTTGTAGCCTTCTTTTTTCTTCGAAGCCATCTCTAAAGTCGTACAAGAAATCCTAATGATGTCGGATCCGGCAGAGAAAAGTTTCATTAACTGCAGCTTGCCGAATGGAAACAGAAAGTCAGCTAGTTCAATAATTCTTCCAAATTTGAGCAACAATAACGACAGAGTGAGTTTCTAAGCACATTCAACAAGTAAAAGAGATTAAATAAATTATTATAAGTAAAAATACCGAAAGCCCAACGATGTCTACCTATATATACCCTATATTCAAACATTCAAACTGCGATGGGATCGAGTACGCTGCTCGATGAAGCGTCAAGTAAAAATTGGCAAGTTAAATGGAACAAAATTGCTACTTTATTTTAGCTTGGCTTATTACTACCCGTTTACCATCACTTATAATTAATATTAATTAGCTAATTATTTCTCAATTGACGTTAACATTGAACATTCAGTACTATTTATCTAAGGGAAGAAGCGAGTAACTCATCTGCAACGATAGCGCGTTTCGGGATTTAAAAGTCTAGGGAGAATTTGCCTTTACCAAAGCGTTAGTTATTCTTAAATGTAAAAGAGCAAGTAAAGAGAAAATAAAAAACAAGTTTAAAAGTTAAAAAGTTGAAAATTTAATGAATTATGAATTTGGTAAAAATTTGATATATTAAAATGATGAAATAGGTAGGTTTGAATAGAGTAGTTATATACTAGATAGTAAAGAACAAGTAAAGGTAGGAATGGCTCGATGTTCTATCTGGTCGCTTTTCACGTGCTCCCGGCTCCGTAAGGTGGCTCCTTGCCGACAAACGGGCACGTTGTCTGCTCGACGCCCGTCAACTGGCATCGAGTGACGACGGCATTTTCTACATTTTTCTACTTGGGCCACGGTAGAGCGCCGGTAGGGGGGCTCAAACTGGTCGGCACTCGCCAGTCGCCATAGAGTGGGAAACTGAGAAAGCATGGGAGACACTAACGGTAAGAGAGCACTGGGGCCATTGGGGCGACTGGGCAATTCAGAAGGCAGAAAATACAGAGTCAGAATTTGTCAGAAGACTGCACTAAGTGACTAAGAGTACTATAAGACAGAAGTCAGAACTCGGAAAATAGAAATTGAAAAATATAAGGGTGCACTTGCTAGTCCGCCAACTGGCCGCTACGCAGCAGCACTGCAACGTATTGATTCTTCTCCCTTAGCGGAATAAAAGCGGCTGAACGGATTGGTCGTGGCAAAAGGACTAGGAAGAGTATTTGTCCCCGTGAGAAGGCGAGCAGGCTTTCGTAGGTCTTTAAAGTGGCCGCAGAAAGGAGCAGCCTTGGCCAAAGTCGCTTTACATTGGGCAAATATCGCCTGGCGATGCTCTACAGGCCGGTACTGGTTAGGCACTAGGCTAGGACCTAGGCTAAGAAGAAGGCTACCCCTTGCGAGGATTCGCTGCTTCCTCTTTAAGCAGTCGTGCACGCGATGCTCGCGAGTCGCGCATCTTCTCGCTGACCACGTCTCCATTCTTGGAGTGAGTATTTTTTCTCCGTATACAGTAGTATGCAGTAGTAAGCAGTAGTACGCAGCAGTATGCAGCAGTATGCAGCAGTATGCAGCAGTATGCAGTATAGGCGAGCAGGCCTTTTACATTTTCCCTTCGAATTATTTACTTTTCACTCGCGCTATTGCACTACACCACGATAGCTTGTCTCACGGAAATGCTACATCTTGCACACGGCCTGCATTTCAAGTGCTGCTTTATTTTTCCGATTTCATTTTTTATTCAATTCCTCTGCTTCATTCACATAGCGTATAACTATCAATGCAAAGCAAGGTGTTAAGCTATAACATTCGGCGCCTTTATAGCAAATAAAAAGTAACACAATTAAAAGCAACACGTCCAATATCTTTTAAGCGTACTTATTTTGTCTTTCGATTAAATACAGCCGAGCGGGTCAAGTACAAATACAGCTGAGCGCTCTAGGTCGCGATAGCAATACAGTGTTCGTGCAGGATTCCGTGTCCCTGATACGCGAGTCTAGCTGCAGCTATTAAAACAAAGTGCACGTGATGCCAGAAGAAGTATTCAATGATACGACAAATGCATCCACACGCCAAGTCAATTAGAAATTTCATACCAATTACGATTCTCTCTATTAAGTCTGCCAAATTTACTGCACGAATGACGAGACTGATTGCTGACGTACTTTTAATAAAATAAAAACCGACACTCAAATTCTAATCAATTACAAATGTCCGTTACTTTATCACTCTCTGCAAACTATAAAATGAATTTAAAAGCGAAATGCATTCTCTATGGCTCAGTTGTTTTTAACGTATATTCTTCTTTTCTTTTATTACTTTTAAACCTGATTATTATCTCTTTCTGCATTAAAACCATTGTTCCAACTGTTATATTCTCGTACAGTTGTGATTGGTATGTATTGATATTGAAATTGGCATAGCAGATTCCTAACCATGAAGTTTACATCCCCTTAAAAGAGCTTCAAGTTACACAATCATGACATGATTATAATTTTCCTATAAATCCTATATAGCTCTAATCCATACAACTGCATTCCGCGTTTTGAAATTTTACAAACTAATAAAGCCAGTCCTCGACTTACTTCAACCCCGTTGGATCTGATCAAATGGTCGTATAGGATCATGTTCCGTAATGAACATTATTTATACATCTCGGACCCTACGAAAAGTAAGAGCTGCCGGGATTGCCGCATTTCCAACGAAGATTGGTATCAATTTGCATTTTTCGGCGAAAATTAAAATCTTTAAACTTTTGCACCGAAAACTGATTATACTTCCCCAAAATTTACCCAAAATTTACATCGAGCTTCTTGATTTTAGTGATGAAAAAACGAATTCGTGGGATGCTTTTTGATGCAGGAAACTGAAAATGAGTATTAGAAAACCTTAAGCAGTATTTAATAGTAGTTATAACTTTTTATTATTTATTAAATTAATAATATTTTTAAACTTTGAGACTAAAAAAAAATTTTTTTTTTAATATATAATGGCATTCAGACGAAGAGGAATTCATAATACCTAAAGCAAATTATAACTAATTTAGTCTTACACTTGGCCGCAAAATTCACGCAAGTCTTATATAGTCTTCGGTAAAGATTACTGCAAGTTTTTCTAATTCGAAACTTCCATGCACAACTTTTTCCTTGGAATAAAAGTTTTCAATCATTCAAAAATTTTAGTAAACTGCGTAGTACCTAGGGTGTAAAATACGAATGCGTGCCAGTATCTGTGCTCTTTTGCAAACATTTCAGTTGTGTGCATGCATCGATTTTTATTCATTTTTCGCTGCAATAGCTATATATTTTATTACTGCTCTTTAGGATATAAAAATGAAGAAAGCCTAAATTTTAGACTTGATTGTACTGTAGTTTTAGTCTTATAAGGTATAAAAGAATATTAGTTATATTCAACTACCCCATCCTCTCTTTAAAAAATAATGACACGATGTTATGATAAGCATTTAAAAAGGCGATTTGATCGTTCATGCATACATTCGGTTGAATGGCGCCAAAATTCAAAACGTTTTTGAATTGTTTTATGGATAAACAAATATCAATATAGATATCTGAGCACCCGAATCGCTTTGGGTTTTACTAGTTGATTAAAAATTTTTCAAATTTTCTTAATTTATTTAACCTCAACACATGCTTGCTTACTTTTTACTCAATTCTGTCAAATAATAATATGAACTATGGACAAGAAAGTTTGCAATTGAAATGATGAAGATAAGGCCTGTTACAGGCTAAAAAATACAAGGAACAGATACAGTTACAGATACAGATACAAGGAACAGCGCCGCTGTTCCACATTA
>UXGC01001778.1:0-17255 GCA_900480045.1 Eurytoma adleriae | reverse complement strand
ATAGAATCGACCTTTAGTATGGAAAAAGGGCGATAGAATCGACCTTTCTGACTAAATAGGGATCTATACTACTGCGTCAGAACTCTTCTACCCATGTCTGACTAAATAGGGACCTATACTACTGCACCCGAACTCTTCTACCCCTTTGGCTGACTACACATACACTCGTTCTACTGCGCCCGAACTCTCCTACCCCTTTGGCTGACCACACATACACTCGTTCTACTGCGCCCGAACTCTCCTAGCTCACCTACTAATTGAGATTTTAATTTTAAATAAAAAATGTGATATGTCAAGATTGCAAATTTCTTATATTTATAGATATATTATTTTTTCTAGTAATAAGAGACTGTCAAAAAATTTGTATTAAAACTAAAGCTCAGGAGCTTCTATATTCATAGCTAAATCTATATTCGTAGTGTTAATAAATAGCCTTAACTACACTTAGACTTAAAGTATTTCGCATTTAGAAGATAAAAAAAGCGCAACAAATTTAAAAGCTTTATTTTAAATTATTTTTTTTTTCAGGATAAAAACCCTTATTTGTACCCACTGTGTGTATTGAATTTAATATTTGCCAAGCTGGTCGAATAACATTTTCAAACATCAATATTATATATTACAAAAGCCTGTCCCCGATTTCAAGCTTCCATTGTTTACCCGAACATTGCCATCCGTATATTTACAAAATTCTTTAAATTTACAAGTTCCAGCGCAAAAACATTTCGCTTTAAAAAAAAAAAAAAAAAAAAAACAGCGCCTATTATTCTTTTACGATTTTCGCAGCGCCGGTCTCTACGAACGTCGGGTAAAAATATCGGAAGTACATACTCCTCGTCCCGTCGGCGGGTGCGCGCTCGCGAAATAAAGAAATGTCTCTCTCTTGCGCTGCGCGCTGTAAATTCTAAGCGCTTTTACAAACTTAAGTTACGCTTGATCTCGGGAACGTGAGGCGATTCATCTTGCTCCACCTCGGCGCCGGGGCGTTTCACTTGAAATTCGCTGAACTTTACTGTCGAGCACGTATTTCCCCGACAGTCCGGTGAATTATTCGCCCGCGCCCAAGTAAAGTAAACCATTTCTCCTGCCGGCCGCGAAAAAAGGGAAGCGCTCGCCGGCGGAGAGAGCCCGCGATAAAAAAAAAAGCGAGGAATCGGCGAAAGAAAGGAAAAAAAAAGGGCGAGACTAAAAAAGAGCGGCTATCTTTAGGAGCCGTGCTGCTGGAACTGCGTGGCGTGCCGGGAGGACGCCTACGTGTACAACGACTCGTGCATCAGGTGCGCGCCGGGCTCGGCCCCCGACGAGACCAGGAGCCGCTGCGAGAAGCTCGCCGCCGAGGTCATCTCGTGGACCAGCCCCTGGGCCATCGTGCCGCTCGCCTTCGCCTCCTTCGGCATCCTCAGCACGATCTTCACTGCCGCCGTCTTCATATGGTGAGTCGACGCGCCGGGCGGCCTGAATACCAATGCACTTCGCGCATACTTTATTTAAATCAATACACGAGCGACGCGCCGCTTCCCAAGCCGGGGAGAGGAGATTTCTTCGGGGCGCAGTGGGAGTACTCGAAATTTCGGGCTGTCTGGATGTTTTTAGGGGAACTAATAAGTTTGGGTCGAACTCGGGGCACTGAGAAGAATTTGTTTTTTTCTACTGTAAGGGCGACCTATTTATAGGATCGTAAGTGAAAATTAATAAGTGCAACAATAATTTTTAACCATCTAAAGTTGAATTCGGGAAAAATTAGTAGTTTTTATTAAAATTACACTAACTTTTCGAGCATAATTTCACGTCTTTAGTGGTTTTTTACTAATACAACTTTAGGGAGAATAATTACTGTTGTAACTATGCGAAGTAAGTATCACTACGAAATAGTAAAAATGTTTATAGTCAAAATTACTATTAGTTTAGAAAAAGCTCGATTGAGTAGGTCACCCTTTTGCTAAAAATAAATAGTAATTTTTCATAACCTATTTTTCTCAGTGGATTCCCCGACTTATAGGGAAGTCAGAAAAATTTGGGTAAAACGAAAGATTCACAAATTTGGTTATTCGAAAAATTCCGATAGACCGAAATATTCGAAAAAAAAACTAACAAATTCGATTACCTAGAAATTTTAAGAATTCTTCGAAAATTTATAGGATAGTCAGAAAAATTCGGTAGTTCAAAAGGTACAATAAATTATACTAATAAATTTAAAAATACTTTATTAAATTGTTTGTAGTCAATAGTTTAACATGCCCTGATAGAAATTTTTATAGGCCAACAAACTCACTAAAATCGTCACATTGATAAACGGTTGCCTAATTGATGGTAAGCATTTCTATCAGGGTGTATTCCTTTGTAATACGTATCGTTACGCATTTTACGAAATTTTTTGGACTACTCTACCCGATTTTTTCGTATTAGCTGACTCATTCGAACTAACCGAAATGTTCGGGCTACTCGAAAAAACCGGGTACTCGATCCAGACCCGAGTAAAATAATACCCTACCCGACGGTACTCGCCATTTTCGTGCACACCTAGAAATTTCGAAGCGACGTAAAAAAAAAGTGGCAGTGTTTTCGGTGGGATTTGAGCGAAGTAGCAGAGACAACGGCAAATTGTTACTTGTTTTTGCCGGTGTGAATCCCCTTTGTAGGGTCAACGCGGCTGTCACTCGTGGAATTGACTCTTTTCAGGTATCCAAGTAACAAACGTTCGATCGGGCTGGGCCGTCTGAATCAACGGTTTTTCATTGTCGGGGCACAATCGCACAGAAACGTAGCTGCGTAAAAACGAATTTTTCTTTTCACGGGCCAGCAGCTCCTCGATTCAACGAAATGTTTATCCGAAAGATGGAGAATCAAAGGCAATTAGATATAAACGGCAAACAATCGTGGATCAAATACAAATTTAATTAAAAGTTCAATAGGTAAACATAAAATATCCGACATCGACAGTTTTGGTATTCGATATAATTGGAAAAAAATTCAAGCTTTTATTGAAAACATTGTTTGCTCGGCGTATCTATACGTATATATGCACACATCGCAGGAAATATTTCGTTCGACCCGCCGCAAGAAGATTAAATTTAACTGTAGGAAACAAAAAAAAAACGGTTAGTTCGCGAATACGAGGTTCAGATTTATTCGAGTGTCTGGGCGCCGTAACTCGTAGAGTATCGATACTTTCACTTTCGCACTTTTTAGTGCCGATCCGTATGCCCGGGAATAGTCGGCGCCGTGATATACCTCACCCCCCGGCCGTAGACATAAATCGACACTCCTTTTTTTTTCAAGGGAGAAACGCCCACGGATGTTATAAAAGTGAACTTACGAAAGCCGTAACCGAGCGACGAAAGCGTGAAAAAAATATTTGCTCGCGTCCGACCGCAAACTGACCCCTACTACTCGCGCGCAATACAAAGTGTCGTATTAGCCCAACTCCGCGCGTCACTTCTCCTTTCTCCTCTACTTTTTCCTCATCGGCCGTGCATTTGTCGGGTGCAATTATGCCGCTATTACTATCGATTAGCCGCGCAGTTCGCCAAAGTGGAAAGAGGAAGATGAAAAATAAGTGGCAATTTGAGCCTCCTTTTTTTTTGTTTCGCTAATGGTTACGGGGGAGTAATGCTTTCATTAGGGTAAACTGCGCGGCGCGCCGCGCGTTTCCGACGACTGTAGCAAATTGCATATTTTCAGCTCTGTCAACGGTGAGTTATGTGGTTTCCATTAGCAACAATCAATACATCCGTGGGCTTTCACCTTTTCTCTCTCCCCTTTTTTTTTCTCCGCTGGAAAACCCTTGGCAAATAACGTCACTTTTCACATCGGCGATTCATACCCATCGCTTTTCGAACGCACGTTTTTTTTTTTTGTAAAATATCATCGTTTTTGACTACTTGATATATAACGTGAAATATGGTGAAAGGCGACGAAACGATTCGAGGTAAGGCGTGTACTTTGAAAAAGCTTTCTAAAACGATACAAATGCCTCGCGCGCCGCGTTCAATTTATCACGCGAAATCCAGGCGCTCGAGGCGAGAGAGATAGATAGATAGAATACCTTAAAGAGAGAGAGAGAGAGGGGGGGAGGGAAGGAGGACGACGCGGAGTATAACCGGCTGCTTTTTTCCATCGGCGGATAAAAAGGTTCAACCGGACGCCGGTGATAATGGCCTCGGGTCGGGAGCTCTGCTACGTGCTGCTCGTCGGCATCCTCTCCTGCTACCTCATGAGCTTCGTGATCCTGAGCAGGCCGACCAAGTGGAACTGCACCTGCCTGAGGATCGGCCTCGGGCTCTGCCTCAGCCTCTGCTACAGCGCCATACTCACCAAGACCAATCGCATATCCAGGATCTTCAATCAGGGCCGCAAGAGCATCAAGCGGCCCTCTTACACGTCTCCCAAGAGTCAGGTTGCCATATCAGTCGGTGAGTAATCGACGACACACTCTTTTTATCTGTTCCCGGGGGTAAGCCACTCGAGAATTGGATCCTCTCTCCTGCCTTTTTATTCAATGGCGTCTTCTCGTACTTTAGCTTTTTTCTTCTTGCTTTTTATTATTTTTTAGTCAAACGCTCGATCGGGAGAGCTGAAGAACTTTATTTTATTTGCAAAAAAATGTTTCTCTTATGTTTCAATTCTGCTTGCTACTATTTTTTCAAGACTTAAAATAATTTCGCAAATTTCGTTGGGCCGAATCGAAAACTGTGCTTTCCATCTTTTCGAAGTTTAATAATTATTTTTCTTTTTATTTAATAAAAAATAGGTTTTTTCATTTCTGTCTATACGGATATGCATGATTGTTACATTTTTTAACATTTTTTTTCTTTCTTAAAATATATTGAGGAAAACAATGTAGACGTATTTTTTCAAAATGTTGTAATACATTAGTTATTGTCATTGTGTAAGTTTAAATACTTTTAGGTTTAAAATAATTTTTCTTAAATATAAATAAAAAAATAACCCTACAATTTATGGGAATGCATTAGAAACATGAGAAAAATTGCTATAATCCTTGGAAACATTTTTATTTTATTTTATTTTATTGAATTTACGGGAATAATCCCTCGTATAGAATTTGGTACAATAATAACACGGATGGTACATAAAGTCATATGTAGAATGATTTGTTAACAAAATCTTTCAATAAGCAATCTAACATTACACTTTAAGAAATAAATAGAAATTATACTTATGACATAATTATGGCTATATTTGCAATATAAATTGAAATTATTGAATAATTCGTGGTAACTTTTCATACATAATTTTTTTCACAGTATTTTTTACATTACAATTACACGACTACTAAAAGCTTCATTTATTTATTTTCAAATTTAAATCGAGACAAAGGCATTAGTTTTAACGATCAAATTTAAAACGTGCTTTTGTTTAAATATTCAAGGAATTAAAAAAAATCGATTTAATTATCTTTGATGTGCTAAGCCGTCGTTCTTTCAAAGGCCTTTTTTTTCAAATCAACGTTTTCGTTCGTTTGAGTCTTTTGTTAGGTGATTCTCGATGGGAGGCAAAAAAAAAAAAAAATTATCGATTCCCCGATAATATTGCAGGATTGGATTACCTAATGAAAAAAGTCGAAACCCGATAATCCCCTAGATATTGAATTCCTGTCTGACCAATCGCGGGTGATTTCTACTTGGGATTTACATATGTACACAATCCGTATAAATCTACGTGAATTCGTATGAATTTCAAAAGGAGTTTTTTTCAATTTTTCCAGCGCTTAATCTCTTAGCGCATGAATACATTTACCTCGGAGTGGCATGAATTTTTTAATACACAGCAGGAACTCCTCCTGCTCCGGGTGCTCGCTTTAAAAAAAATTTACACGGAAGACAAGCGGCCCCTGTCACCGCTTGGCGACGCGAAAAAATTTCCTCCCTATAGTCTACGCGGAGAGAATAGTTGAGCAAAAATTACACTCAAAATAGCGGTCCGAATTACCAAGGATGCTGTGGAGCTGTTTACTGGTCTTGGATGCAAATTAGCCAACCTCATTGTAAAAATTTCTGTAGAAAGAAGACTTGAGGAATAGTTTTACGCGAAATTCATAAAATTTAGTAAAAATAGTAATAAAAAGGATATTAGAATATAAATATTTACCGGCCGAGGAACGGAAAGCTGATGATACGTAATTTTTATTACGCAAAGTGGTTGGTAAAATATGACCCAAAGCTTATGAAAAAGTGAATATTTATAAGATAAAAGTTCAATCTATTTCGCGCAATTTTTGTTCAAATTTCTATAAATATTAATAACTACATAAATTACTACACTGTATGGTGCAACTTAAATAATCACTGGAATATTTCTTAACCTGCCTAAATCCTTTTTGAGACAGAATATAAACTTAAAGAAAAGGTCCTAATGAGGTAGAAAGTTTTTTTGATAATTAAATATCTTTCTAAATTTCTAATAAAAGAAAATAAGTACGCTGTACGCGTAGGATGTTACTATAGTACAATAAAAATTAAACAGGAGAAACAAACCCGATAATCCCCTAGATATTGAATTCCTGCCTGACCAATCGCGGGTGATTTCTACTTGGGATTTACATATGTACACAATCCGTATAAATAAATCTACGTGAATTCGTATGAATTTCAAAAGTTTAGTTTTTTAGATAGAATGTCTATCAACAGTTTACTCTGCAAATAGCTTTTCCACTCGTCTATTTTCGTAAGACAAAGACACCCGTCACAGTCTAGCTAATCTTTACCCAACTATTCTCACCGCCTACCAAAATAACCCCACCCACCCTCCTAATTTCTCTAATTTCAACAGCTCCCGTACGCTCGCGAGAAATTCGCGCCGGCGGCGCCGCGCGATAAATCAGCCCCTTATCACCCCTCGATTCTCGCGCGCACGCGAAAAAGTCCGGGGCCGCACGTGTCGCGGCGATTATCGGGCCGCCGGCTGCTTTCGATTCAGTGACGCGCGCGCGGGATGTTCGCGCGGCGAACTTTATACATTCCACCCCCTCGCCCCTCCGGGGAGTGCCGGTGGCCTCGTACGTCAGGGGGACGCGTCGCGCATACGAAAAAGAGTCCGAATCGACCGACTGACGCTGGCGACGGGCCCCTCGTTTCCGCAGGCATCACCTCGGTGCAGCTGGTCGGCGCGATAATCTGGCTGATAATCGAGCCGCCGGACACCAGCGAGATCTACCCGTACCCGCTGACGGCGGTCCTCACCTGCCGCGTCTCCACGTTCGCCCTCATGATGTCCCTCGTCTACAACATGCTGCTCATCACCATGTGCACCCTCTACGCGTTCAAGACGCGCAAGATACCGGAGAACTTCAACGAGGCCAAGTACATCGGTTTCACCATGTACTCGACCTGCATCGTATGGCTCGCCTTTATACCGATCTACTTTGGCACTAACAATGACTATAAGGTAAGCACCATACTCTTACTGTTAATTCATATGTTTACGTGTATATTCATGTACGTTCATGTATAAGTGTGAGAAATTGTGTGTTTGTGTGCGCTTAATGTACGTTCATGCACACGTGTGAGAGATTGTGTATTTGTGAGCGCGTGGGTGTGCGCGTATGCGTGTGTGCATACGTTTGTTTTGGGGTGTATACTGGTGTGTCCACGTTCAAGTGGGTGTTTGTACATCTGAAATAGAGAGAGACTAGGTGTGTGCGTGTATGTGTATATATGTGTGTGGGTGTAGGTAGCGAAGGGATAGCGTGCAAACCGGTTAAGTGGCCCGCGTGCATCGGGCAATCGAGTCGGTAAACGGGAAGACGTCGGGCACGCGATTAAGCCCCCGTAAATTTACAAGGTTCGCGGCGTGGCGCGCCAGACCGGGAATCTTTCATGATGGTGCCCGTCTCGGCTTGAGCCGACTCAATTTAGCTTCGATTAGGACGAGAGCCTTGCCTTGAATTTTTTAACGATCTCGCTTCATACCTAAGATTTTCGTGTCGGGCGCACTAACGAGGGAGATACATTTACATCTGTTTTGTTCTAATCGGAATTTTAATAGTTGTTTTTATTAAGGAGAATGAGTTTTCGATTTGAGTATAGATTTCATTTTGACTAGTAATTGTGAATTAATTTGATATTGTGTATGTATTAATGCTATCGAAACTATTTATGATGACAACGCGAATTTATTAAAATTAGATCTAATAAGCTTAGTTCTCCGCGAATTATTGTACAAGTACAAACGAATGCTTAAGTCGCATTATTTTAAAATTGTACATCTAACTAAAAATGATAAAATAAAAAGAAAATGAAAAATCACTCAATAAAAATGACGCCTTTTAAAAAATGACGACCATTCAAATTGAAACAAGTTTTAATCGAGATCTGGAAAATAAATTCACCGGAAGAGTACTCCATATATCTCGAAACTTTTGCGTAGATAATCAAAATTACTTCTGCTTTGAAGAAATTGATACGGTGGTACGAGATTCACCGAAGCCATAATTCATCTTTATGTTAGAATAAAATCTAACTTATGCAGGAACCCCAAAGCAAACAGTATTTTATCACGACTAATACTTGAATAAAAATAAACGGCCTTCCGAATGCTCCTACATCCTCGCGCCTATAAATCAAGCCTCGCTCCTTTATTTTTCTTTTAACGTCGCCGATTAAATTCCGAGTGTACACTAAAAACCCGGCAGCACCTCGCAAAGGATAAAACCGGGCGAACGACGGCACTGAATCCCTAATTGGCGCGCGCGATTAATTATCCAGCGACGTTGATAAGTAATAAGGCCGCACTTGTTGTAAGACTTAATTTCGCGCCCGGCCGTTTAAACGCTTTCCATTTAGCCGCTCGGCGTTCGTCGAAAGGGGCCGGTAATTCGGCCATTGTCGAAAATTTTGTTTATTGCAATTTTCGCTCCCGAACGGGAAAACAAGCGCCCGGGGGTTTATTAGACTCCGAATTGTGCGCATAGGGCGCCGATAGAATCGGAAACGTCGATGAAACGCGACTCGCACAATGGCCGAAACGCTCGGCATTGTTCCCCCGGAATAACGCGGTATTCCGAGAAAAGGCTCTTTATGGTGTTATATATAAAAAAAAAAAGTTTATACAGTCGACTCCTCCGATTTCGAGATACAACTGCACTGCGATTTTCCAAATGCTCCGAGTCCGTTTTTTCCTTTCCGTTATCATCCGCGCGAACTTTAACGTCGCCGTAAAAGCGTTTTACGCTTCGCGCTTAAAAAAAAAGGAGCCGCCTCCTCTCTCGAGTGACTTGATTATTGGCCGGGACGTAAACAATCGGATAAAACGCGCCGATGCGCAAAACCCCGGGCTTAAAATTTTTTATTTAGTTATAACAAGTAGTTCGCGCGTTACGGCCGCTTACGGCGACTCGTAAAGCGAGCGCGCGGCCCTCGCGAAAATAGCCGTAAAAGCCGTCCCCGTAAATGCCCGCGCAAAAATACAGCGCGCGCCCTGTAAACTCCTTTTGGGCGTCGGGTGGGGGGGAAAAAAAGGCGGGAGACCTGTTTGAATGGGAAGACGGCGCCCGCGGGCGAGTGAAATTTCAAAGCGATCGAACAATTACCGGGAGACCGGGAGTTACGCGAGGCCGCGCCGATAAAACCAATTTATAGAGCCAATTTATCGCGACTTCAAATATCCTTTGTCAATTTTTCGTGCCTCCCTTATTGTCCCAGCCACATGCTAAATGTTTGCGCGCGCCGATGGGATTCTCCTTCCTTTTTTTTTTCTTTCTTTAGAAAACCGTACCCACCGTGATTTGCGCAGGTCGAAGTCTGCGTTTCCGTGATCGGCTTTTGATTACGCGGTGAGTAACGAGCGTAATTAACCCCCGCGTTATTGATGATTATTCGAGCAATACTTTCACGTTAAACGAATATTAACGCGACGCGCCCTAGGAGAGCCGCAAAACGGCTATCGTTACAATTTGTTCAGGAGGTGCTATCAGTACTCGGAAGTCAGTATCTATTTGTACTAAATTCACGTGCAGTGTTGTAGGTAATATACGGATTCTTTTACAAAAAAATGAATTTGATTTTTTGATTAATGAAGTTATATATATATCAATTATTTATCTTTTTTTTTTAGTGTAAATTTTAAAACGTATTGTATTCACGTGCACCTGATTTAGTACGCTAGAAACTACAACGATGATGAAACCTCGAGTCAAATGAATGACTATAACTCTGTCTTACACGCACAAACCGGTACATCTTGTTTATTTCTTCAATCAATTTTTTTTTACAGAAAATTTACTATTCAATACATCTTTTTTAATTTAATTTTCGACACTTCTGAAAAAATGATATCGTTATATCCGGTCGTTTTTTCAATGCCCTTGTAAACATTTTTCTTACAATTTTGATCGTCTACCTAACAAGGATAACAGAATATGTATAGTAAACGTGTGACGGTCAGCCAACTTGTAATTAGTAACAGTGTAGGGAAGTAATTACAGCTATTTGCGCATGAATTATTACATCGCTACCGGGAACAATTGGTAAGCGATAAGCAAACTTTACTGAAATAGCAATTAATTTTTAATAACATCTCGATAATTTGTTTATATTGACGCCTTATATATAAGTCTTATCTGGATTCTTTTCGCAAATTTCATTTCAAAGTTGTCTCTAAAATTTAATGCATTTTTGCTTAAAAAGTTTATTGAACAATTCTATCCGTGTGTTTAAAAAGTAAACAGTTAATATTAAAGAACAAACTCTCTAAATATCATCCAGTGAAAATTTCATTAATTTAAAAACAATTGCGCTGCTCTTATTACTAAAAATCAATGAAAATTCACTGTACACTTTACAGCAATAAGTGCGCAACTTTCAAATTACTGATATTTTCTCGGTTAAAATTTACAGGACAGTTTACTAGTTTTATTACATACAGATTAGCTTTGTTATAGGTACAGTAAATTTATAATAAACTAGATTCATTTGACAACAGGATTCGTCAAGCTCTTTCAATTCACCCTATAAATATCAATATTAGTAAAATTTGATTAAAATTATTCAACTATAATACAATTAGTATGCCACTAATATAATTAGTGACTTACTTTTGACTTAGAATACTTCCCCAAATTTCCCTCAAATATGCGAAATCCCAGAAATTATCCCTATAAAACCTCCGCGATAAACTTCGGCCGACCAATCGAAAGAATTCCCGCGCGCTGCCCCCTAAAAATTAACGGCGCAGGAATGAAAGCCTAATTAGCGAGTGTATCGTCGCGCGGCGAGCGCGGCAATTACGAATTTTCATTTCGCCGCGCCCCCGTATAAACTTAACGGGGCAACAAAATTTTCATTAGCAGCTCCTCGCGCCGTTTTTCCCTTTCACCCCGGCCGCGCTAATTTCCGCCTAACCAACTGGAACTTTTTATCCCTCGGGGGGGCCGCTCCGCGTCGCCGCCGCGGGGACTCGAAATTCGCCGATTAGCATAATATGCTAACTAATTCCTGCGCCTGGCCTGTACGCGCGCGGTGCAGCGGAGGGACGTCGGAGGCAGAGGGGTGGGGGGTATGTACCGGCGCTTTACGAGCGATGATGTACGAGGGCACATTAGGGGTGGAGGGCGCAGCTGCCGGGTTACACTACTGAGACGAGATTGCCACATTCGGGCCTTTATTCTGCTTGCAGATCCAGATAGCGAGCATGTGTATGTGCATCAACATCTCGGCGACGGTGGCGCTCGGATGCCTCTTCACGCCCAAGGTCTACATCGTGCTGTTCCAGCCGTACAAGAACACCCGCCCCGGACCGAATGTGAGTTCAGCATGACGTTCAGCCATTGTTTTAGCGTGTGTTTTATCGTATGTGTTCACATGCACCTTGTTCTTTCATGCACCGCGGGTTAATGATCCAGCGCTAGGGCGATAGGGGATACTTTACTTTTCACGATCACGAGCTTTAATTCGTTTTACATAGAATAAATTGCTGTATTATTATTTGAACTTCGACTTTATTGTCGTCTCTAAGGAAGAAAAGTATATTTCGAAAAAAAGCCTATTTTAATTTACCATTTTTAAATCACTAGGGAAAAGTAAACTATTCTAAAACCCAATAAAATTGAGGTACCATTCCTATAATACCCTAAATTTATATATTTTGGAATAATTTATTTACCTCCATTGCTTTAAAAATGAAAAATTAAAATAGGCCTTCTTTGAAATGTACTTCTCTACCTTAGAGATAACTATATTATGACTGAGCAAACGATCGATTTTTTATAATAACTCAACACAGAATTAGTTAAAAAAAACTTTCCATAAAGTATCTCTTTAAGTTTCACAAGTCTAGGCTTTAAATCCAAAATTAAAAATTTGTTTTTTAGTTGAAGCTCACCTTGAATAGTAGAAGTTTTAATTAATTATTTATCGAATAATTAAACGGAATAAAAGTAAATTATTGTATAAAAAAGAAATATCACTAAACGGGTAAAGAAACATAACGCATTACTTTTGTCAGAAATAAATTTTGTAAATAAATTTTGAAAATAAATTTTTAATTAATCAGATTTGGTTAGAGCTGAGAGATAATTTTCGAATTTTATATGGTAGTGTGAACGAATAAACGCGTTTAAAGGTGACAGATTAAAGAGGCAATCTAATTAACGGGTCGTGCCGCGTTAAAATCTGACTAATTGCAAAATATCATGCCATTTTACGCTAAAATTTTAAGGATATCTTCTAATTACATTACTAGACTATTCCATTAGGTCAAAATAGTACATAAAGTAATAAATTAACACAAATATATTTATAACTTAATATTTTATTAAAAAAAAAACTAATAATTCTTTTATCGATTTTGTTTCTGATGGAGCAGTAAAAAATGTTTAGTTTTTTTAATTACTTACGACGTGACCCCTTAACTCGTTTACATAGTCGTTATTAATTTCTAGGAAACGTAACACTTTTTACTACTTGGAAATTATTTTCACGTTTAATAAACGAAGAAAAACATTTTAAATCATTCATTATGATTAAAAAAAATTGATATATACTTTGACGCAAAATTTTATATCATATGTAATAAGATTGTACATAAAATACATTTGTAAAAAATTTTCATCGTACATAATAATAGTAGAATAGAACAGAATAGAATAATTTATTATTGTAAATTTCATATTCATACAAATGGTGAAAATTAGCTTCGCATAATACCAATGCATAAATAATAGTACAACAAATTATACTAACTAATGTATAATCCCCATATAAGTGGGTATCCGAGATTAAAAGGAAATGTTTCTCGTATTTCATAACCCAATATAAGCACGCGAAAAACAAGTAAATGAAAAGAACTGAATTTCTCGGCTACGTTTCAATAAATAATTCATAAAGGTGCACTCTCATCAGAACATCTTACAAAAGATAACAAAAAAAAAATTAACCCAGCTTTAATAGATAAGCCGGGGAAAAAATTGATGAAAGTTTGATAAGCCCCCGGGCCGTCTCTCTCCTCCGTGCAGCGCGCGATTTTTCTTCGCCCGCAAGAAAAATGTTGGAAGTTGATAAAGTGAGATCCGACTTGGGGAACTATTTCCCCCCTTAAGTGGTATCACCGTGGCCTCGCCGTTCCTCCGGACGCGACGAAAATTAGGGTTAGTCGCCCGAGCGCTGGATCGCCCGACCCTTACGCCACCCACGCAATACCCCGCTCTCCGCGCAATGCAGCGTAAATCGAATGAATCGGCCACTGCGCGGCCCTTTAAAGCTGGACTTCGCGCGCAGATAAAAGTTATTGGAAAACTTGGCCGTGCGGCCCCGCTGAGTTAGTGTTATGTTTGCCGAAACCGTAAAGTTTTTATTGCGGAATGTGCCGCGCGCAGTGTGTACACGTAGGTGTGTGCGCGGGGGAGGGGGGGAGCGCGCAAACTTGTTAAGCGTGTCACGAAAATATTATGAGAATATTTTCCGCGCTTCCCCGCGAACAAATTCAATTCTCCGGAGACGCGCGCACGCCACTTTCCAGCCCAAAACAATATGGGAAGATTTAAAGGCGAGTATCGGGAAATTTCGAATTCCAATAACGGGGTGAAAAACGCGCGCCGCGAGAGACGGGGAACGAGTGGATCTTCTCGCACTGAGAGAAAAAAGTCAAATGTTAATTTTACGCTACACCACGGTAAACCTGAGTATAGTAGTGGTTACTAGAATTGTTATTTTTTACAAATAAAGTATTTGTTAAAGTAACATTTGAAAGATGTTCATTTTAAAAATGAAAAAAAGGATCATTACTACTTTGTTTTCAATCGCGTGGAAATGTTTACTACACGGTAAAAAATTAAGTATTGTATGCGGAATTGGAAATCTAAGTGTCAGTATTTTTTCAGTGTTATACCGAGTGTAAATGTAAGATAATAAACAAAGTAAGTGGATAATAACTTAAATTATATTGGATCGTAAAAATAAATATAAAACTCGACCACACTTTCATTAAATTCAAAACTATTAATTCATCACTGTTAATAATTAATATGTGTATATTACTTAATTATCTCAATTATTGAGTGAGTATCACTCAAAGGTTAATCAGCACCGATTTTTTACTGTGTATACTTATTTTGCATACAATACACTAAATCTAAAGTAAACTAACTAAAATTTTAACGTAACGTTTACTATAATGTAACTGCCGCAGTTTACGCCATACTACTATAAAACCTATAATAGCAGCTTTCTGATAATTTCTTCAATAGTTTTTTCTCAGTGCGCTGAAAGCTCTCGAATCTCCCCTTAACGGGATAAAAAAAATTGATCATATTTTTTGTTCGTCCGTCGCTTCCCGCTCGTCCATTCGGCGGCGGGAGCCGCGCGCACTTTCCGCGCAGGTCGAAAACGTCGCGTCGGGGGAAAAAATTTAGCGCGCGCGAAAGAGCGTAACTCCGCGCGTTTTACGAGGCTCGCTTTGCATAAAGAGAGAGGGAAAGCGAGGCTGGCTGCTCTCCGTAAAAACGCGAGTTTAAGGGGCCGGCGCGATCGTCGCGCGGGCGAAAAGTCCCCGAGACGCCGCGTTATCGCCAGTAGATACGGACCGCGTATGGTCAGACGCGGCGCTCCTTTTTATTAAAATCTGCCCGCCGTGTTTTACGCGCCGTAAAAAGGCGCACGGGAGTCCCGATTTAGCCGGATTAACATTTCAAAACTTTCGCCGTAAAGTGGAACACCCCGCCCGTTGGATTTTTCTCTACCTGCGCGCCTTTTTTAGTTAGATTCGCAGTGCGATCAGTCTATTTTGGGAGATCCGAGCGAGGAAGATATCGATCGATAAATTCACTGATTGTTTAAGGAAAAAGTGGAATAGTTCGTTTGAAATACCTGTCGGAGTTATTATCAATTCAACTAGTACTGTGTTATATTTAATACAGTGTTTAATTCAATGGTCAAATGAATATTTATGAATTCATTTTTCACTTTTTAATTAATATAGAGCACAGGTAGTAATGTATAATACACAACTGAAAATATTACTTTGTATTTTAAAAAATTATCTTTTATTTAATTTTAATATTTGACTTTTTGTAAAAATCCCACTAATTTCTGTAAAAAGAATGTAATATCCACTTTAAAACTGTAATATTCCGATCAGGATCACTTCACGAATTTAATTAAAAAGTAATTTCGGAATATGGCCATAAAAATTATTTTATGTTTCTTAATTTGAATAATTTACGTATGCTAACGTCGATTTCAGAATATAATTATGACGCATTAATGCAAATCGTTATTTTCCCTGCATTTTGAACCATACCGGCGCACAAACATCGAGAACCAAACTTTATTTTATTTAATTACTTTTTTAATTTCTCCGAATACGAATTGCACTAGAATAAAAATTTATCTGCACGTGAAAATTTTATAATTATTAGTCAAAAGCAACGCTTGACGTCAATATTCCCAGAGCCGTCAAGAATCAGAATGCCCGTTTAAAAATTTCATCAGAACGAAAAAAAATCATCTTTTCAATAATTAATGCTCAATAAAATTTTAAAGTCAATCAAGTCGAATTAAACCTATAAATTATCTTGCATAGAGCCATATCACACGGTACATTTTGAAGTAAAATGTAATTACACAGCAGATTGAATATGCATACATAAAGTATCAAAAATTTAATTATGTCACTCTCAGTTGTAAATTTCACAGTAGCACTGTCAATTGAAAATATGCAAAGGGTACTAAATGAATTACATTGTTCAATGAACGTTCCTGAAATAAAAAGTAGTAATTAGTATTTTTTTTTAAAACACTACTAAATATTTTGTGTAACTGATACAAAAAAATGATTTAGTTGGAACTCCTTAAAGAAATATTTCGTTTAAATTACTATATTTTTCACCAGTGTCGATATAAACTTTTAAACGTGCGTTCCGATTGCTGCCGGCCGCCCCCACCCGAGCGCACCTTAAAAAAAAAAGTAAACGCACCCGAGCTCAGCTCGTCATCCCGAATTAAAAGAAAAAAACCTTGCCTCTGAATCATTTGCAGAGAAACAGATTCCGTCACACATTATAATTATCCCGCAATGCCGCCCACGTCACGCCTCGCGTCCAAACCGTCCGCAATCCCCGTAACGCGCCTCTCATCTACCACCAACAACACCAACCACGAACCATCACCACAACCACGTTGCGATCGCCGCCCTGCGCGGCGCCGAGTAAATAAGCGAGCGAAAAAGCGATAAAATAAAAAAGAGCGAATTGATCGGAGCGACGCGT
The DNA here is from genome assembly GCA_900480045.1 of Eurytoma adleriae. Classification (NCBI taxonomy): domain Eukaryota; kingdom Metazoa; phylum Arthropoda; class Insecta; order Hymenoptera; family Eurytomidae; genus Eurytoma; species Eurytoma adleriae. Next base: position 538 of record UXGC01001778.1, on the reverse strand, counting down.
GGGCTAAAGAGACAGAATTGCAAAAAAGAAAAAAACACTGTTGTGTCCGTGGGTGCGAGCAGCAGAGCGGCGGTCAGTCGACGGCGGCCTTCCGGCAGGGCTACAGCATGCGCTTCTCGGCGGCGCGCAGCCAGACGATGCAGAGCGTCACCTCGGGCTCGAGGAGCTCGCCGCCACCGAGCGCCGGGCCCACCACCACGACCGTCGCCACCTCGTCCGGCGCCAGCCAGACGCGCGAGCTCCAGGCGAGGCCCAAGCACGCCTCCACCAACGGCGAGCCCCAGCAGCGGACTCAGGTAATTCGACGCTTTACTTTTTATACTCGCACGTAAGATTCGTTCTTCCCTCGGCGGCTGCTGTAATTCGAGCTGGATCGGGAAGAAGGGTTGCGAGTCGTATTTCGAGAGGTAGATTGGGAAAAATGATCTAGTAAAAATTACTATGGTCTATTATTTTAGTAAAAATTCTCTGGTAGAAAATTAATCATAAATTGGTCAATTTATGGTCAATTGCCTTCTTTATTGACCAGTTATGGTCA